>APFE030672798.1:29553-70144 GCA_000404065.3 Pinus taeda | reverse complement strand
TTTAGGGATGTTGAGATATTTAGGGATTTGTTGAGATACTAAGGGGATTGAGCATTTAATTTAATGATTTTTTTTAATTGTATAAACAGAAGAAGTTTTAGGGGAGATAGAGGGGAGGAGTGTGAGAAGTGAGTGTGAGAAAGAGGAAGGTTTTCTCCTTGGGAGCCTTCTGCAGTTTGTAAAAGGCCATGGACTTGTATATCTGGCTATTTATGTGTATACTTGTTTATGTAAATATAAATACGTGAATTCAGTCATGAATGAACTTGTTGGGTTAATAAATTATGAGAAAAATATTGGTTTACATATAACTCTGTTTGGGCTTAACTAGCTCCCAAAAAGAAACCAGAGAACTGTGGGAATGTGGTAGTTGTGTGACTTTGTTGTATTGTGTGAGTTGCGCTACCGATGCAGATGCATTTGAAGCTTGTGATTTGCCCTGCTGATGCCAGTGCATATGGGCTTTTGAGCAATATATTAAAGGATTTCCGCTAGAGACTTCATTTGGTTATTTTTTTTATCTATGCAAGAATTATGTCTGCTACACAATGCACCGTCTAATCTTCCGGTATTTCCGACATGTGCAACCTTCTCCTTGATAGTTGCAATGGAACCCCTTTGTGAGTCACATGTTAGCTCTGATTGGCGAGGTTGACTCCAGGCTGTCGTTTGGCAATTACGGAGAACACTTAGTTATTCATTTTCCCGTGGAACGGAACCATTTCTAATTAGGCTGCATCAGATCGTGGAGACATGATCCAAAATCGCGCCATATAGCCACAAATACAGCGGTTGACTTTCACTGTAGTTTGGAAGGTGCGTAATAGCTTGTGACTGTGTATTAATCCGATGGTGGAGTTTCCAATGTGCAAATAAAATATGGGCTAACTATGGATGCGTGGCATCAATAGTAAGGAAGCAGCGTTGGTTGTTGAACTATTCATTCGCTTGTATGTCGGTTTTTAAAAAAACCTGTGGATGGGCGTAAGGGTTGTATGCGAGGCGGAATTGCGATTTATACCTGCATCGACTCTAAATTACAGTCAGCATTTATGAATCCGTATCAAAGAAAATCGCTTCTAATCCGAGTAGTGTTATATATGTCAATTTCATAATAGTCGCTGAGGGATGAGATCGGCGAAATCTGAATTGAGTGTGAACGTGGCACGCTGGTTTGGATTACGATACAATTTTGAATGTCGTTGTGTATAAAGGTTAAGGGAATATGCAACGCAATGGAGCCTCACGCGAAGGGCAATCGTGACAACTATTTGTTGTGTGAAAGCGTTCAAGTCTTTCAGTTTTGAAGGGAGTCGTAACGAAACCAGAACCGAGAGCCGACTTGGGAGCAAACGTTATAAACTGTGGGTTATGCATATACCCAGGACCGTGGACGAGAAGGAAGGAAGCTCGCTGTTTATACTATTACATGCTTACATATATATATATATATGTCAACCGAGACCAACATCGAAGGTGGATATGTTGTGTGGCGATTATAACATGGAGGTATATATAGGCGTAGTATATATACAAAGGAACAGCTGACTGTTATATGCATATATAGTTCGATTGCAGGATTAAGGCGTGGGAATATTGGAGGCGAATATATAAAGCGATGTGGATGGGTCATGTTTCGGCTTGTCCAATTGAAGTGCGGATATGAGTAAGCGATATATACACAGGCCGAGAATAGCATACGCGCCGAGTATATGTATATGCATGCTTGTGTCCACAGTAAGTTTATGTTTTGTTGATTGATATTTGAACTCTAGTAAAAGGCGAACAGTAAGGCGCACTCTCTGGTGGAATCCAGCAATATATATGAAGATATTGTTTATGGGATAATGAGATATGAATTGTGTAATGAGTTTTATAAATCATCTTTAAGTGTACACTGGCGTGTGTTAAAATGCATGATTTGTAGGCAGGGTGATTGAAAGATCCTGGCAGTTGTGGCCTGGGAGAGGCCTGGGTCATCATTTTTTGGTATCAGAGCTTGAATAGATCTGTTTGAAGGATGAGTTTTTTTATTTATTTGCATGTGATAAGATCAGATTTTGAGACTGATGAATGTTGCAGCAGTGAGATTCCGTGCAGGTGGGAGATGAAGCGAGATCATGCAAGATCTTAGAAGGTGAAATGATTTTTTTTTTTTTTCTGATTTGAAATTTGTGATGAGAGTTTATGGTTGCAGAGAAGAAGATGGCATTGAACCTGGCATTCAGCTAAAGGCTGAATAAGGAGGACAATTGCAGTGTCCTGAAGAAGAAGGTGAGTTGAAGAGATAGCCTAGAAAGTGAGCAGGGGAGAGTGCTCAAAGAGGTTCCAGAGGCAGTGAACCAAGTACTTACCAAAAGGCTGAGTGAGGAGAGCTTGGTGAGGTAAGTGGCGGCAAGACAAGAGAGCTTGTTGCAGAGGCTAGTGCAACTCATGGCAAGTGAGAAGATGATCATGGAGGATCATAGAAGAGGTTCAGAGGAATGCCATAGCAATGAGATGATTGCAGAAGACAGAGAAAGAGAGATTGCAGTAATGAAAGTGCAATTGCAGGTACTAGAGGAATGGCTGCAAGAGTAGGAAAACCAAAATAGAGGATGGATCTTTCCACTGAAGGGAAAGAAGGTGAAGTGGCAGAGGCTACAACAGAAAAGAGATCGACAGATAAATATGCAGTTAATGGAAGAGCTGAAGAAGCTTGAGCAGGTGATGGATGTACAGTTGAGGTGTACGCAACTCAGAGCAGCTGAGTTGGAAGAGGAGGTTTCCATTGATGAAACAGAGGAGGAGATCATTGATGATTTCTTGAATTATTGGGCAGATCCAGATCAACTGGATAATGTGAATTCTTGTGTTTTTATAGCTGACAGTTGTGATGTGATTACAGGTTTTGTTGAAGAGGAAGTTCATGTGAATGAAAAAGAGGATCCGCTGGAAGAGCTGGTATATGAACCGACGACTAAAGCTGTTGAGACTTGTAGTTTTCAAACTGACAAGTTGTGTATGAATGCAGGGACTGTAAGTGATGGTGATGTTATGCTTCAGCAATGCTACAGGGAAATTGCATTGCTAGAATATTTGTTGGAAAATTTGGAGTATGATGTGGGAGAAAGACTGGTTGACAGTCTTGGGAATTCTTCAGAAGATTCTTTGGGCAAAGAGAATCAGCGTAGTGATGTGCTGATGATGGAGGAGACTTCAGAACAACATATTGAAATGCTGGCAAAGGAGGATAAGGCACTGATGCCTTCTGATTTTTATTCTAACAAGTGTTTTGTGAATGCAGGTATTGTTGTAGAACATTTGACTCAATTGAGAAGTCAAATGAAGGAAGAAGAAGTTTTCTGTTCCAGAAGACAAGAGGGTATGGATGATTGGGTGGCAGTAAGAAATGAGAAAGTCAGAACAGAAACAAGCAAAGAAGCAAGAAGTCAGCAAGTGACAATACCCATAGAGAGAGTAAAAACTGAGCAAGCTGTCTTAGCTCAGCGAGCAAATCAACAGCCGGGAGATTTATTGGATCGAGAGATTGAAAGTATCAGAAGACTGATGACGAAAGAATCCCGGAAGAGGCCAGCAGCAAGAAAGGAAAGGAAAGACAACAAGAGGAAGATAGCGAAGGATTGTGAAAGCCTAGTCAGTGGAGTGATGCAGCATAAAGTGGGAAAACCTGAAAGAGAAGCAAGTGGAAAGTTACAACACAAGATATGGGATCCAGGCATACACAGATCCGAACACATGATCAGGCGATCATGTTTAGTTTAACGTTGGGAGTCTGATGCAGGAGCATCAAGACCATTTTTTCATTGTAAGTATGTGATTAAAGGGGGTGTGACAATTTTTAATATTTTATCAATTAATTTGTTATTTTTAATAAAATAGGAGAAAGTGAGGATTCTGTAAATATTCTTTTAAGGAATATGAGAGAAAATAGAGTTAGAATTAATGAGGGAGCCTAAGTTGGAATTAGTTTCTAAGTCTTAGGGATGAGAATCTATCTTTTAGGGATGTTGAGAGATTTAGGGATTTGTTGAGATACTAAGGGGATTGAGCATTTAATTTAATGATTTTTTTTAATTGTATAAACAGAAGAAGTTTTAGAAGAAAAAAAGGGAGGAGTGTGAGAAGTGAGTGTGAGAAAGAGGAAGGTTTTCTCCTTGGGAGCCTTCTGCAGTTTGTAAAAGGCCATAGACTTGTATATCTGGCTATTTATGTGTATACTTGTTTATGTAAATATAAATACATGAATTCAGTCATGAATGAATTTGTTGGGTTAATAAATTCTGAGAAAAATATTGGTTTACGTATAACCCTGTTTGGGCTTAACTAGCTCCCAAAAAGAAACCAGAGAACTGTGGGAATGTGGTAGTTGTGTGACTTTGCTGTAGTGTGTGAGTTGCGCTACCGATGCAGATGCATTTGAAGCTTGTGAGTTGCCCTGCTGATGCCAGTGCATATGGGTTGTCGAGCAATATATTAAAGGATTTCCGCTAGAGACTTCATTTGGTTATTTTTTTTATCTATGCAAGAATTATGTCTGCTACACAATGCACCGTCTAATCTTCCGGTATTTCCGACATGTGCAACCTTCTCCTTGATAGTTGCAATGGAACCCCTTTGTGAGTCACATGTTAGCTCTGATTGGCGAGGTTGACTCCAGGCTGTCGTTTGGCAATTACGGAGAACACTTAGTTATTCATTTTCCCGTGGAACGGAACCATTTCTAATTAGGCTGCATCAGATCGTGGAGACATGATCCAAAATCGCGCCATATAGCCACAAATACAGCGGTTGACTTTCACTGTAGTTTGGAAGGTGCGTAATAGCTTGTGACTGTGTATTAATCCGATGGTGGAGTTTCCAATGTGCAAATAAAATATGGGCTAACTATGGATGCGTGGCATCAATAGTAAGGAAGCAGCGTTGGTTGTTGAACTATTCATTCGCTTGTATGTCGGTTTTTAAAAAAACCTGTGGATGGGCGTAAGGGTTGTATGCGAGGCGGAATTGCGATTTATACCTGCATCGACTCTAAATTACAGTCAGCATTTATGAATCCGTATCAAAGAAAATCGCTTCTAATCCGAGTAGTGTTATATATGTCAATTTCATAATAGTCGCTGAGGGATGAGATCGGCGAAATCTGAATTGAGTGTGAACGTGGCACGCTGGTTTGGATTACGATACAATTTTGAATGTCGTTGTGTATAAAGGTTAAGGGAATATGCAACGCAATGGAGCCTCACGCGAAGGGCAATCGTGACAACTATTTGTTGTGTGAAAGCGTTCAAGTCTTTCAGTTTTGAAGGGAGTCGTAACGAAACCAGAACCGAGAGCCGACTTGGGAGCAAACGTTATAAACTGTGGGTTATGCATATACCCAGGACCGTGGACGAGAAGGAAGGAAGCTCGCTGTTTATACTATTACATGCTTACATATATATATATATATGTCAACCGAGACCAACATCGAAGGTGGATATGTTGCGTGGCGATTATAACATGGAGGTATATATAGGCGTAGTATATATACAAAGGAACAACTGACTGTTATATGCATATATAGTTCGATTGCAGGATTAAGGCGTGGGAATATTGGAGGCGAATATATAAAGCGATGTGGATGGGTCATGTTTCAGCTTGTCCAATTGAAGTGTGGATATGAGTAAGCGATATATACACAGGGCGAGAATAGCATAGGCGCCGAGTATATGTATATGCATGCCTGTGTCCACAGTAAGTTTATGTTTTGTTGATTGATATTTGAACTCTGGTAAAAGGCGAACAGTAAGGCGCACTCTCTGGTGGAATCCAACAATATATATGATGATATTGTTTATGGGATAATGAGATATGAATTGTGTAATGATTTTTATAAATCATCTTTAAGTGTACACTGGCGTGTGTTAAAATGCATGATTTGTAGGCAGGGTGATTGAAAGATCCTGGCAGTTGTGGCCTGGGAGAGGCCTGGGTCATCATCATGTAAAGTTCATAGACCTGGAGGATAAGAGGATCAAAACTGGGAAAAGAAGGTGCAAAAAATAGGTAAAAAGTCACACCCAATAGTCATGATAACACTTAATCACATAACCTTGTGCATTAGTAGCATCATGGGTGCTATAAGAGAATAATGTGAGCACAAGATGAAATTAAGAACTCAATAAAAAATCATTTAAAGTTCCAATAATTACAACTGATCATCAACTTATGATGTTGCATTTCCTCTTTACCCCATTTTTGGAATTTTGTGCTATATGGATTGCAAACAAATCGGAGATAAGAAACTTTGTCTTCCCTTGAACACACTATTTAGATTGACCATTTCATTGTAAATGGGTTGCATAGTTGTTGTCGTTTTTTTTTTGTTATTTTTTTCTAATTAACTAAAATGATCATCATTCGTATTAAGAGGAACCATGTTTGTACCATACAAAAAATTAATACAAAATAGTGATCAATGTCAGATGTCAAAGTTTCAAACAATTGAAAATTTTGAAAATATGTGCCAACTATCTCAATAGTTGTTGCAATTCTGGCATTGCAATTAACAAGTCTACTAGTTTATAGCCTTATAAATCGAGTTAATATTGTAATGTACTTACAACGCATAGGAAAAACTCGAGTTTAAAAAAAAAAACATGATTTACATGGGTTTCTTGCTTGATTTTTGTTTGAAGAGAAACATCTAGACTGCATTTCCATTTTCCATGTCTTCATGCACTTGGTAAATTGTTTCCTCATCCTTGACTACAAATTTGGAAAACCCAACGGAAATATTTGGATAAGAATCCAAAGAATGAGAACTCCTGAAAAGAAATAGAACTTAGTCATGTAACATATTAGAATCTAGTCCCAATTTCGCTAATTTATCGACTTTGGCGGCCACTGCAGTCATTAATTCAACATTTTTGGCCTTCTAAGAGTTAAGCTACATCGTTATTTTGTTGTTAAAAGAGGAGAAATCCACTTGGAGTTTATTGATTTGACATACACTACTCCTCTGTGCCCAACACAAATAAAAAATTCCATAGGGGATGTAATAGCTTAAGGGAATATAACCTTCCATAATGCTCAAATTCTTGAAGGAGAGCTCAATTCCATGACCAATAGCGGTCTTAGAAAGATGCAGACTAAGAGTCTCAAGAGGAATAGAAAAGCATTGAACTAGAACCCACGCACAGAGCCTTTGACATCTAAACAAAACAAATCAGAGTTAGAATGCAAAATTATATCTAGATAAAGATGTAGATCAAACCATAGAATAGATTTATCAACTAGATAGATTCTCTCACTATATTCTCTTGAAAACACTAGAAAACATGCAAAATAAATTCCCACCTTCATGATCAAATTCCATCCTATCAATCTTAAAGATCTTTGCACCAAGAAATGGAAGAGAAGCATGAAGAGGTAGGTTGTAGTAAATACTCATTTGGTCGACCTTGATGCAATGTGTTATCACATGCAATTTTTTTAAATTAATTTTGATAAAAATTTTATAATTGGGGGTACAAATTTGGTTTTAAAGGTTTTTTTATGCTCAGGTTCATATGCAAAGTCGTTATTCTTTTTAGAAAAAGATTAAAATAACATATTTTTTTCTCCAAACCCAATTTTCAAATTATATTATATATGCCACTAAAGTCCACCAACTACAAACCAAGCAACGAAGTGTCACAAAAAAACACACAACACAAGGCGCCATAGAGGGATCCACGACCTAGGAGAGGGAGATATAATTGTGCACAACATGCCAATATGCTTCTTAATTGATGGTATATATAAACACTAGTGACATATAACTCTATTCAAATGTAGTAAGAGCACTTGTACTCATGGAGCACCCAAAGCAAGAATACTAACCGAGGAACGTTCTAGCACACTTTAATGTCAAAATTAATAAGGAAACTTCCCACAACACAAATTGTGCTAAGCTAAAGAAAATTCACGTAAGAAAAGGTTCGTCCAACAGAAGGTATGGTTGTAGCCATTGGAGCAAAATCCTCTCTTTCAGATCAATTTTCTCGACATTTGTCTTGATTTATGTCATAATAGACGAGTTGGATGATCAGAACAGATTGTTACAATTCACCAGGAGCGTGAGTAGGCGTTATTTCTGTCTCTTTAAGTATTCAACTTCAGAGGTACATTGCTTATGGAAGATCTCAGTACTGAAGCAGATCAACGACTTAGAGATCAATTCAGAACTCAAATAGCACAAAGATTAATTCCGAAATCATTTTTTCGGATGGAACTCAAATAGCACAAATAGCCAGTTGTAGTTTGAATGTCAAAACTTCAAGTTCCCAAGTGTTGATGTAAATTCCAAGTTCACGAGTTGATAACACTTATTCTATCGAAGATGCAAATGTCAAAGAGATTGGTCAAATCATCATTTCCATAAATTCTATAAAAGAGATGATTTTAATGTAAGAGAGGTTGGGATTTGAGAAAGGAGAGGATTGCTGTGTAATTTGTAAATTTTCTGATATTTATCAAAGTTTGCCAAGATAAGGACTCAAGCATTTGAGACCAAAGATTCTTGTGTCAGTATTTTCCAGTCAGTCTCCTTAGTGCATGTTTTCCCTTGGTGTTTTTCGCTATTGTTTATCTTCGTGTTTCAATGAATATATATGAATTTGAATTCATTCTTGTTTGATGAATATATATATATATATATATTCATCTCACTCAAGTATTACCATGTTTTCCTTCTAAACTTGATACATAATTCATTTTTGATAGATGCTTTGTTGTAATGGATTGTCTTTTCCTTTCAACTTTCACAACAAGATAACTCAATTGTTTAAGGAAATACTATCTATTTTGTCTCTGTAATTTCATTTGTTTACAAACCAGTATTTTGGAAACCCCTGGATTAATAATCAACTATTTTGACTCCATAGCCAATAGTTATTCACTTTCTCTGTGTTACCACTCTATAAAGCCCTGTCCTAATTGAAGATTTGACCATTGTTTCATTACATAACCAGTTGTTGAAGTGACATTGGATAACTGAGTTATAGAGGGAGCCCCTTTGGATTGGAAATGCCAGTTTCCAGTCTAAAAGATTGGTTTGAGATTACCTTGGGAATTTTCTTTCATAGGTGGGAAAATTACCAAGTGATAGCACAATGCATCACTTCTCCATGAAATTTAATGACATAATTTATAAAGCGTGGATGACAAACTTTCATGGGAGGTGTGACAGAAAGAGGGACCCTTTACTCATACACACCATTCTAACATTCAAAAGAGTCCTTTCATTTATTTTAGCATTTGCTACAATATTGAAGACCCTCAACAATAAGTAAAATTGACATTTTTATTATTGTTGAGTTTCTAATAATTATTATATCTTTATTTCTCTTTGGTTTAATAATAGAAAATCAAATCAACTTTAACATATTATTATCATTGAATCTCCAATAACTAGTATATCCTTGAATTTATAATAAATAATCCTAATGATGAATCACACTGGTTAGGTGTAGGCTAAAAGTTTTTCTTATATGATTTCTACAGAAAAACAACTTTTTATATTTAATTATTTATAAATTCCTCAAAAAAATAATTTAGCAATTTCCTGTTAATATACATATTATTTACATTAAAATATTTCATAGATAAAGCATTAAAATTTTCATATCCTAACATATGTTAGTGTTTTTGACAATAAGCTTGGTAGCTATATTTTTACATATTAAGTTTGTAGAAGCATTTAAAGTCTTTTAATTTATTTTTATTTAAAAATACATAAAATGATATTAAAAAATATTAAATTTTTTTAATCAAAATATATTTATTTATTTAAAATAATTTTTTTAATCAAAATATATATTTTTTATTTAAAAATACTTTTAATCAAAATATATATTTATTTATTTTTTTAAATAAAAAATAAATAAAATGACACCAGAAAGCGAAAATTTTCTTTAAAGTTGGAATAATGGCAAACTACAGAGTTATTCTATTTGTTTTTTATTAAAATGTTAAACAAAATGACCTAGAAAAGGAAATTATTCAAAGCTATTTTATTTGGTTTTAAATTAGAAACTAACCAACCAGGATGGCGGTACCAATAAAAGTAAGCGGGTGGCCTTTCATAATGAAACTTGCTCACTAAGAATATGATAATGATACTAGGCTTCATTCATGTTCACATGGTTGAAGAGATATTTGATTTGTGAGTTAATAAAGGATAATTACATAGAAAAAATAATTTTTTTTTGGGATATTAAAATTTAGTGATACAATTGTTAAAGCAAGCTAGTGACCCTTCGTAGTGAAACTTGCTTACTGAGACCATGATACTAGGCTTCATTCATGCTCATATGGTTGAAGAGATTATTCATTTATGAGTTAATCCTTTAATAAAAGATAATTACATAGAAAACATATTTGTTTTTGTGATATTAAAATTTAGTGATACAATTGTTAAAGCAAATGGGTGGTCCTTCATAATGAAACTTGCTTACTTGAGACCATGATACTAGGCTTCATTCATTCTCACATGGTTGAAGAGATATTTCATTTGCGAGTTAGTCTTTTAATAAAGGATAATTACATAGATTTTTTTATTTTATTTTATTAAAATTTAGTGATATAATTGTTAGTGAAAGTGTAATTTTTTATTTCCTTAATTGTAATTTTGAAAGTATATTTGGATCTAGTATTATGAGAAATTCTAAATCTATATTTTAGTGTTTTGAGAAACTCCAAATCCATATTTTAGTGTTTGATAATTGTAATTTTAAAAGTATAATTAGATTTGTAATTTTGAAAGTATATTAGGAAACTCCAAATCCATATTTTAGTGTTTGATAATTGTAATTTTAAAAGTATAATTAGATTTAGTACTATGAAAAATTCCAAATCCATATTTTGGTGATTGATATTTGTCATTTAAATAAAAAAAAAAAAATTGCAAAAATTTAAACAAAATATTGAAAAATATAACCATAAAAGATTCAAAAAAATTGAATATCTAAATACACATAACTATATTTGTCTCTTCCTAGTAAATAAAAAGGCTTTAGTTAATATTTGTGGTAAAACATGAAACATGTCATTTAATTCATGAAATATATGAATTTAATTCAAAATATTATGTTTTCATGATATTTTTTTATTCTATGAGTTGAATGTTTGAGCAAAGTAATATGTGTTCCTGAGCAAAGTAATATGTGTTCTTAATTCATTAGTTTCTTAAACTTTTAATTATTTGTTTTAATATGCTTTTGGCATCGATGTAGAAGTTTCTCTACACTTCTATATTTGTGGTTTATGGTGGTTTATGGTTGTTTATGGGGTATTGATAAAGTTAATTGATTTATCATGTTTTGCATATAAGTGGATAAAAAAATAAATATATATATTCTAATGGTTTAATTAGGATGTTTCTTTATTAGAGTTTATTTCATAGTTTTATTGATCTAATCTCACTTATTATTATATATTATCTTAATATATATAGTTATTAAATATGTTTTTTTCTTAATTTATATATTTAAATTGTTATATTTAGAAGTTAACTAAGGATAAAGTGAATTAGTCAATGGGAAAATAGTTGTTACTTGATGTCGCTGTCCTCATAGGCTCTTAGGATGGGCTTTCAACGTGTCTCTCTCCTGTGGGGCTGTCTGCATGTTTTCCGTTTATAGACACGTCTCTCTTTTGCGCCTTGACTTCTGTTTATATACTTGACTCTCTCCCCAGACTTCAGTTTCTTTTCCCTGCGCTCTGGCACAGGGACTTTCCGCTTTTTTACCTTCTCATAAGCATCATTCTATATATTTTCTCTGTGTATTGTTTATGTTTGGTTTCTTCATACTTTCCTCTGGAGTACTGGTTCGGAAGTTTCATGCTGATGGTGGGAATGCCCCTCATCTTCTACGACGCGTCGCTCCTGCCTGCCAAGGTAATTAGTCAGGTTTATTTTCCTCCTTGCTCTCGGTTTTTTGTTGGTTTTCCTATAGTTCATCTACTATATTAACCATCTTCTGTTTCTTCTAAGCTTAAAAGCATCTGAGAAGGTATATCATGTTACTGTCTGGCCATCTCTGTCTGCTTAAAGATAGATTACTGGTATGATGCAGTTCGGGCTTTTTGTAGTCTTCAAAATTTCCTTATCATGATGTTCCGGGCTCCCTTTCCTACATTATAATTGGACGGGTTTTTTTCATGAACGGAAGCCTTTTTCTGGAATGGGCCTGTCTTTGCTGCTTCTCTTGCATTTTCTCCTTTTCCTCAAAGCATAATCTTTGTTTTTACAAAGGGGAAGTTAGGAATCATGTGGCTTTCCTTTATAAACACGATAAAATCTTTTGTCTATGTTTATAGCCCATGCTCGGATATTCGAATCAGGCTAGGAAGCTGGTGGTGCATCCTCCATGTTTACTGCTGCTGCATAGACTGCCATGGTCTATCGTCGGAATAGTTTTCTGGCTCAGTCCTCTCCTCTCGGATTCCGGCCGGTCTTCCCTCTGCAGGCCATCTTTGTTTTTTGAATTTTTTCCGGCAATCATCTCTGCATTTATCTCCCTGGCTGCACTACTGCACCACGCCTTTTCCTCCGCCACCTTCATCGTCTCGACGTCTCTCTTTGCACAAAGTCAATTTGACGGCGGTTTATATCTCTAATTTCTGATTTCTCCAACAGGCGATTAGACCAAATGTGCCTCGGTTTCTGGGGAATCTGTCTTTTGCTTCTAGTAAGCAGTACGGTATATTGTCTTTTTTGATATGGTAATATTATTCTATTGCTTCTGTATCTGGTATAGGCTTCCAAATCCGATCTTTCTTCCCTGTTTCCTGTCAGTGGATCCTTCCATCCAGGCATCTTATGCTTGTCAAATCTTTCTGTGGATATCGATTTCTTGTCAGGTCGGCAATCTAGGCCTTTCTTCTCTGACAGTTGGGACTATCTCAGCTTTTCGATGGATGACTCTGACTCACCTACCACCCTGGCATTCATTAAGGCTGCCATGGAGGCAGAGAGGGCCCATGATCCTCCTTCCAGATGGCATACTTCGGTGGCATCTGTGCTTCCAAAATCTCTCGGCTCTGGTAATGAATACGTGGCACAGAATGAATCTGAGTTGTCTCCATCCTTTCCTTTTTTTCAAAGGGACCTCATATCTCGGACATCTATCATGCATCGAAGAAGCCAAATAAAAAAGTCGCGCTCCCTGTCAAAACCGGTCCTCCTCCAAAAGCCATATCTGTTAACGGAGATGTCCTGGCAGAGCGCATCGACAGCCTTCAAAAAATTGCTTTAATTGGGAAATGGTATTTCCCGTATATGGAGGAGGGCGAAATGAGGAAATGGTTGGCTGATAAATGGATCCCTATCATTGGATATATCCCGGTTATATCGCGCCTCATGAAAGAATGGTTTTCCTTTCATTTCCTTAAAGTTGCGTATGTGGATATCATTCTAAATCGACCATGGGTTTGCGGCAGAAGCTTCCTTTCTCTGTCGAGATGGTATTTGGGTTTCGACCCCCTGAAGAACACGCCGTCGAACAACATGATCTGGGTCAAGCTCCCAAATTTACCACTCGAACTTTGGTCGTCTGAAACTCTATCTGAGATAGGGAACTCTATTGGTAAGTTTGTATATTTCGACCCATGGTGTAGAGGGGAAAGGGATAAAAGAATTGCATGGATCTTAATTGAGAAGCAATACAAGGGTAGCTACCCGGAATATATTGAGATTTCCTGGGATGGGATAAAAATTAATCAGAGGCTTGACTTCTGGGGAATCCCTTTTCAATGCTCTAGGTGCCACAGAATAGGGCATCTCATAAAAAACTGTTGCTTTCGTAACATCCGCAGGTCTAGAAAGCATTTTTTTTCTGCCCAGGGAAGGCTGGCTCCAGAATCAATGCAGGCGAATATTTCTGAAAGTCTCCCAAAAAGCCCGCAATGCCAGGACTCTCCAGGATGTGTTAAATCCCCTCCTCTATCTGATCCAGGTTTTGGCTCCCTTATTCATGCGCCCCAAGAGGAGAACGTTGTTCCATCCCCTCCGACCATGAGTCTGGAGGCTTTTGCGATGGGCTCCCACACAATTCATATATCGTCGTCTTCCCCTTCCCTGGTTCCCCTTTCGTCCCGCCGCTCTGGACCCCTCTCGAAAGGGAAGGAGCTTATTCCCTTTCCCACTCCCTTTAACTCTCCTACGGAGTCCCCTATAAATAATATTGACAGTGATCTTGATCTTTTCCTGCAAATAAACCCTCTTGCACTTGAGCCGCTTACTATTCATAAACCTTCCTTTCCGTCCATTAGTCCCAACTCTGCCAAGAACATTACTATAAGGAAAAAGGGAAAAGGGGGTTCAAGGCACTTCAGAGGTCGAACAATCGCCTCTGATCTTGGTATCACGAATCTGTCCCTAGTTGAAGTCCCTGTTATGGAATCTGAACCATCTCGACCTCTTAGAGCAAACACGGTCGGTGAATCCTAAAAATGACTTTCCTTATTTCAATGAACATCCGGGGCTTGGGTGCTGCCCCAAAATTCACAGCACTCAAGCATTTTTTCAGATCGGCTAGGCCAAAAATCATTTTTGTTCAGGAAACAATGCACTCAAGCAGGTCGGCTATTGAATATTTTAGAAGGATGTTCCCGTCATGGTTCATGGTTTCCACCGGGGCAAATGGATCATTTGGGGGCTTAGCAGTAATGTGGGATCCGCTATGGGTAAAAGCGAAGGCTTTTAAATGCTGCGCTGGGATTTTTATCTCGGCCTCCATCAGAGGGCATGCTTTCTCGATAAACCTCTTGAACATCTATGGTCCGTGCAAAAATAGGCTTCCATTTTGGGAAAAGCTTATTGCATCAGAGATTCTCGAATTAGAATCCTTGATTATTGCGGGTGATTTAAATGTGACTTTGAGCGCTGATGAATGTTGGGGATCTTGTAGGAAATATGATAAATTCGTAGGCTGGCTAAGATCAGAATTTATCAGAAGGAACCTTGTGGACGTTGTCCCGGAACAGTTATCCCCGACATGGACAAATGGGAGGTTTGGTCAGGCCTATATAGCAAAAAGAATTGACAGGTTTATCATCAATGCAAGCATCATAGATAAATGGGGTATGCCTACCTCTCACATTGCCAATGATTTTTCCTATGATCATCGGCCAATCCTTCTTGATTGGAGGGGCTCGGACTTCAAGAAAGGTTACTCTTTTAAATTTAATAGAATTTTTCTAAACGACCCTTCTTTCACTGATTCCATCTCCAAAAAATGGGCGGCCTTGCAAGCAACCGACATGGCTTTTCTTACCTCTTTTCGGGAAAAAATGCATGCCCTGAGAACCTCCGCAAAGGAATGGCAGATTCGGATTTCAAAAAAGGATAAATGGAGCTCTCTTCCATTCAGAAAAAACTGGAATCTCTTATTTCATCTTCCACCTGGCGATACATGACTTTTGAAACAAAGAATCAAATCAGGAAGATGAACAAGAGGAAGCAAGAATTGCTGCTAAAGGAGGAGATTTCCTGGAGGTTAAAAAGCAGAGCGCTTTGGCTCAAAGAGGGCGACCGAAATACTAAGTTTTTTCATTCTTTCGCAAACGCCAGAAGGAGGAAGAATTCTTTCTGGAAGATCCTGGATGGCAAGGGTGATCTTCTTTTTTCTCAGGAAGACATAGCAGCAGAAGCTACTATTTTTTTCCAAAATCAATATAAAAGAGGTCATAGCAGCATTTCTGATATGATACAGGCGGCGGAATTGGATCCTGAGATGTTTGACAATAATGCATATGAAAACTTCATTAATCCTGTCTCGGAGGAGGATCTACTTTCAGCTATGAAATTCTTTAAAAAGGATAGAAGTACGGGCCCTGGCGGCTGGCCCATTGAATTTTTCATAGACTTCTATGATATGTTCAAATTGGACCTTTTGCGTATGGTGGAAGACTCCCGTATTACGGGGAATATTCATAGTGATTTATCCTCTACGTTTATCGCTTTGATCCCCAAGAAGCCAGGATCTGTTTCCTTTCAGGATTATCGTCCAATTGCTTTATGTAACACCTTATTCAAGATTATATCCAAGATCATAGCGGAAAGATTAAATCCCACGCTCAATCTTTTTATCTCCAGGGATCAGCACGCTTTCTTAAAGGACAGAAATATCTGGGACATTGTTGCAATGACACAAGAGTGCTTATTTTCCATGGTGTCAAATAATACGGAGGCGGCAATCTTCAAGATTGATCTAAAAAAGGCCTACGATTGCGTGGACTGGGGCTTTCTCATAATATTGCTGGCGAAGATCGGTCTCAGATCTTGTTGAGCTAATTTATGTGACTAAATTAACGCAAGTATTATTATCAATCCGGGTTTGTGAAACTTGGAGGCAAATCCACTATTTGTGAAGATCAAGTATAACTATACTTTGAAAGATAAATGACAAAAGAAACTAAGGAAACATATATCTAAAACTCTTAATTCAATCAGTTTAAAAGAGGAAACATTGAAAGAGTTCTTGACTCAAGAGATCTGCTCTCACCTCAATTATGACTTTAATGAATTAGAGATTATAATCAAAGACTCAAGATGCATAAATCATACATGAAAAAGAGCTCTTAACTTAAGAGACATTCAAATTTTTCCATAATAACTCATTCATCTCAAGATATAAATCTAAATGGAAACAAACTATTTGCATGTAAATAAAAGACTAAATCTAATTCATCATTTCATAGAGAGAATGCCCAACTTGAGCACTTGCGTGCCAACTCAATTAGATGATGAATAAACCATTAACAAATGAAATCAATAACCATGATGCAATCTGAAATAAGACTTTGAAAAACTAAAGCTATCATCAACCAGATTTGCAATGAAATAAAACTAGTCTAATTTGGAAGTGTACTTAGCTTGGTGTGGGGGCCCTCCACCCTTGCCTTGCACACTTATGAACATGATATCAGAAGCTTTAGATCAGTCAAACATCCATGTATTGATCAGCAAAATGAAAGTAACACAAGTCTCCAACTTAAGTCTTCACACCAAAAATATTACAGCATAAAAGTATCAAATGTCAAGTGTGTTGAGCCATCAAAATGTGGCTCTTAAATAATGAGTCTATGAAACCAACTGATCTGAAATCACTCTAAAAAAAATAGCTATTCTAATCCACCTATCCAAGTCGAATCCAACTCCCTCATCCCAAGAAATATGACTAAAATCAGGGAATCCCAAAACATCCCTATTTAGATGGGATTTCTGGATGACTAGTCATGATTGACTAGCTCCAAAAAGGCATAAGAAAACTCGTTCTGCTGAAACCAAGCATAGGTGGCTTGGTCCTAGTTCCCAAGCCTTCTATTCATGCATCCCATTCTTGCTGAAGTGGCCTGCATCCATATCAACCATGAAGTGATTACGGGAATTTCTTAAAACTGCCAAAATTGCACGTAAACTCAAACTTTAATAAAAACTTTAGAAATTGATAAATCAAAGTTAAATACCTGATTAAACACCAAATATTCATTAAAATGAGATGGATGAGGTGAAAATGAGGGATAAATGGATAACTAGATAAGTTTATCAAAGCAAAATGAGATCAAATCTGAAGCCCAACAGATCTATTGGCATCGAATGGGTTATGGCATGTGTAGAAAATGTCCACTATTCTGTTATCATTAATGGAATCCCATCCTCTTTTTTTAGAGCTGAGAGGGGGCTCCGCCAGGGATGCCCTCTCTCTCCCCTGCTGTTCATTTTAGTCATGAACACTCTCAGCTTGCAGATAAATAGGGCTGTTGCGGACAGGCTATGTCGACCGGTAAAAATTTGCAAAGATATTTTTCTTTCTCATAATCTGTTTGTAGATGACATCCTTATATTTGCTATGATATGCAAACAATCCTGGATCTACATCAACAATATTCTGCAAAAATTTCAAGCGGCTTCAGGGATTCTCATTAACAAGGACAAATCAAAATTGTACCACAATGACACAAATGATGATCTCATATTATGGATTGCAAACTTGCTTGGAATCGGTCTGGAGTCGATCAGTTGCGGCATAAAATATCTGGGTTTCAATTTGAAAGCCAAAGGTTATCAGAATCAGGATTGGTCTTGGCTCATTGACCGTTTCTACAGCAAAATTTCGAGATGGGAATGGAGATTCCTATCTCTTGTGGGTAGATTCATATTGGTACAGGCTGTGCTGTCCCAACTGGTGGTCTATTGGGCCCATCTTTATCTTCTGCCAGCTTCCATCTCTAAAAAGTTGTGCTCTCTTGCTGCAAATTTTTTATGGGGTGGGAAATCCATAGAATAAAAAATTCATCTGGTCAAAATGGAGGACATTTCTAGACCCTGAATCGAAGGTGGTTGGGGCCTTTTAAACTTGAGATCTTTTGGAAAAGATCTCATCTGTAAATCTCTTCACAGGGGAATTTTTGGAAATGGCCCGTGGAGCAGGCTCATTAACAGGAAATATCTAAAAGGTAAAGGTATAATTTTCTGGTACAGGAGAAACTCCCTGGGAAAAAGGAGAGGTTCGGCCATCTGGTTGGGCTTCAGGAAGCTTCAACACTTCTTCTTGGCAAATCTGCGATGGAATATCTCCTCAGGCGCTAGCATCCATATTGGTTTTGACATCTTATTAAATGGCCCGATCTCCCCTCCTCCTCTTCCTCTGGTCCATTTTTTCCATGCAAAAGGCATATTTACCTGGGACAAGTTGATCAAAAAATGGTCACACTCCTCCCCTGTCTGGTATGACGGAACATACCTCCATCTACCTCCCTCCCTCTTTCCTCTATGGTCTTCTTTCGCACAAGCCCTTTCAAATATGCCTATTCATCGCTCTGGAACCAATGATACTCTGGTATGGGCCCTCCCTTCTAAGCCTTTACCCATCAGCGTCAAACACATTTATGCTGTATTACCAAAGCAACCTGCCATTTCCTCCCTCATGGTCTTCCCGATTCCTCTATGTAAAGTAACTTTCCCGCTCAAAATGGTCCTCTTTTTGTGGCTTGTCTTCTACAACAGGAATCTGACCTGGGAAGTGCTTCAGCAGAAGGGTTGGATGGGCCCGGGGCGTTGTTCCTTGTGCTTACAGGATTTGGAAACGAATCTTCATATGTTTTTTCAATGTCCAATCTCCATGTTCATTTGGTATGATCTCTCCAGTTCCTTCGGGTTTCCTCATCTCTCCTTTTCTTCTGTATAGGATGGAATCAAGTGGTGGAGTGGCCAGTCTGTCTTATGGCGCTCTCTTTTTGCTCACACTTGCTGGCTCATCTGGAAGTGGAGAAACGCATCCATCTTCCAAAATTCCAGGAGGCCTGTATCTGCTCTCCTGAGCTATATAAAAGCATATCATGATTTCTAAAGCCATACGACTCCTCTGATGAACCATCGCTGCACGTTTCTGGATATCGGAGTCTCTTTTTTTGTTTGGTTTCTATTAACTGCTCTTTCCTTCGGGGCCGACCCATGACAGGTTTTTAGTTTCGTTTATTCTGTTTTATTTTGAAAAAATGGATCAATGGTGTAATGACGGGGCTTTGGGGAACTGGCTTCCTCTCGCCTTTCTCCATGGCCTGCTTTGAACTTCTTCATGAACTGGCAAAATGTATATGCTTTACGAAGATGTCTTTATATTTCCTTAATATAAAAAAAAATTGATTTTTCTTCTGAAAAAAAAAAAAAAAAAAAAAAGAAGAAGAAGAAGAAGAAGTAGTGAAATTTTTGCATATGACATGTTGAATTCATAATGAGTATTTCTTATAATGGCTTCGAGCCTTATTATTTGAGCAATTTACTTTTTTCATATGGAATATAAAGATACTTCTCGTGGAAAAAAATGTGAATTCAAATAACCTCTAACACAACTAGCCACGAGAACAAGAATCCTAGAAGACATCATGATGTGAATTTTTTGTGGGGGGGGCTTATAGTCTAGATTTGGATGTATAAGTCATAAAATCATATTTTTATGTAAAAATGAACTATCAATGATGGAGTAAAAAATGATCAAAGTTGACTTCATCAACAATACACCTTATAAGAAGGTAATAGGAAGAGAGTAAAGGTTAGAAAGGATAGGTCCAAAATTAGCCTCATTGCATATAATGGTTTTTCTTGATGGAAGATCTTTCTTCTCAAACTCTCTCTATTTTTCATACTTTTGTGGTGTATTCTGTTCATGTTTTTCATCAATGATCTTGTGATTAATTTCATGAAAAGTTTAAATGTTTTCTCTTCTCCATAATAAAATCTCACCTTTATTATCAAATTCCATTCTATCAAGCTTAAAAACGAAATCTCCACCCTATACCAAGAAGTGTGGGAGAAATATGAAGACATGGTAAATGCCCATGTAATTGACCTTAGCGCCACTTCTCTATAAAATTTAATGGCCTATAATTTATAAAGTGATGTCAAACTTTTACGAAAGAATATAAAGGGTATCTCATCTATACTTAACATCTCAACATGCAAAATAACCTCTTAATTTTCCTTAACATTTGCTAGTTATGCCGAAGGCGTGGTCTATATTGGAATTGGGCTTGAGGAAATTCAAAATTTCAAATTATGAATAGTCGAAATTTGATAGCCTGGGAATATTCTTCGTTTAATACATGATCCAACAGATAGTATAGAATGTATGTGAATGGTTTTTCAGTTTCTTTGGTCTGCTCCTATCTTTAATTTATTAAAAAATCATTAATGAAATGTGGCGTTATAATTTATAATTAGTGAAACATGGTTGGATCTTCATCGGAGACTAAAAGCCGATCGACTTTAGAGGTTGGGTGGACAATGAAAATAAATCATCTTTGTTGCAAGGAAGGTTAATTAATTTCATTATAACGTAAAAAAACAAAATAGCTTGGGAATAAGTAAACTACGAATTTACTGATAAAATTGTATGATTTTCATACTCTTAAAAAATCCTTATTTACTCCATCAAATTAATAATCAAGATTCCCATAAGGAGGTGAAAAATGTTGCCCACTGCGTAATATCACACTTTTTGGTTGCGTTGGGCATGCCACGATAGATTGAAAAATATTTTTGGGGATTGTTAACAATCTTCTTGTAGACTTAGGCTCTTCATCAGAGACTAAAAGCTGATCAACTTTAGCGGTTGGGTAGACAATACAAACAAATCGACTTTGCTGCAAGGAAGATTAATTAAAAAATTATTTATCAAAATGGAAAATAAAAACATCATACTTTGGAGATTAAAATTAGGTTTTATGTTTTAAATTTGTTATTAATTATATTAATATTATTAATGACATTAACATTTTTTTTAAATAGTAATGAATACATTCTACTAGGCACAATTAGTAACTTCGTAGAAACGAATGCCATTATTCCACTTGGTAGAATTAATATTTCATAAATACCACAAGGGCCAACATGTCTCTAGAGACTTGAATCCACGCCACTTGAGACACAAATCGTAAATCGTACCACTTGAATTAAGTTCCTTTGACAACATTAACATTTTTAATATAAATAATATTAATAAATATATTAAATTATGTTGATTAGCATATAAATGATGGAAAATTGTATTTAGGCATAAATCAACTATATTTACTTATATGATTATGCTATTGGCCTAAAAACCCACAATAATAAATCCTATAAACCTGAAACTTCTCGCTATATCATTCTAAAATGAAATTGATAATTCATGATACATAAACTAACACTCACTATTACTTAATTATTTTTAAATTTCCCTAACTCTTTAAAAAAAATTCTCCTTAAACCTCATACATATATATATATATATATTCATTCTTACATCTGGCTTACTCTACAAATCTTCATATCCAAGCCTAGGTGGTAGTGGGGAGTAAGCATGGAATATATACGAAGGGCAGTTTGAGATATTTTTGTTTATATATATATAATATAATTTAACAAAATTGACATGAGAAAACATAAATATTCTCTTTTTAAAAGCAACAAAGCTATTTTGTATTAAAATGCCAAACAATATGACATGGAAAGCCAAAAATATGAATTTTTTTTTTCTTCATATTTTTGGACTTGGGGCTAGTTATGTACTTTACGCTCAACGAGGAGAACAAATTATAAAGGTAAACAAATTGACACGAGGAAGCAAAAACTTGTCTTTTGCATATCAACGAACAGAATATGCGAGATTATAAAGTATCTCCCGATTATGGTTTTAGTGACTAAAATTAAGCGGGCCTTTTTGAGGACGACAACTTTGGTCAGGTTGTTTGATGCTCTCTTTGGCGACAACGCCAAAAACTAAATCATGTGTGTTTAACACAATTATAACAACACTTTTTATTAAAGTTCTATTGTGAGTGGATCAAATATATCTCATAAGTTGTTCATAATATTATGAGGAAATACCAGGTATATGAAAACATAACTAATTTCAAATTTTAGTTGAAATTCAAGTTAGTGACTATGAATGGTTATTTATGTAGAAAGAGAAACTCATGGTTCTCTACAAGATGTTCATGTTAATCTAACACAAGGATCAGATCGACAACAAGGTTGTGGGTGAGAATGCTTTTGAATTGAATCCTTTATTTTTTCTCAACTTGTCCTGACGATGAACCACACTAGTTGGTTCGAAACGCGTCGACAAAGGTCTTTTTTATGTGATTTACGCCGAAGCTCTTCTTATAACTATGACAGATCACAGAAGTCTCAATTCTACAACTTACACCTTGTCTATAGTTCATGTCTTTCTTGCCAACCTTGAAGGAGGCAAAGTACTTGGACATTTATAGAAAGCTCAATCCTAACATTATTGAGTATGTTACAATGGATCAAATCTTGAACATCGAGTTGAAGAGTAACCTAGTCAACCAGATATATAATCTTTTTGGGTGGTTGAAGCATGTAACTTCTTCGTAAGGAACCAAAACCATTATTTGGCATAAGTTTTGTCATTTGTTATAGGAATTTGCACAATGGATACCATTTCTATTAGGCATACATTAAAGTTCTATTAGGCGTACTTTTTTACTGCACGCACTTGTATGAATGAATTATATTGCTAAGAATGCTTTACACCTGCAAATGAGCTACGTTAATCAACTAATCGTGGAATACTAGTACGACATTGGGTAATAACAACATTCGGCCCCCAAGTAGGGTGGCGCAAAGGCAGCGTCTCAGGCTGTGAGGTATGGGTAAGTGCGCGTAGCGACGTGTGCGCAGGGTCAAACCGCAGACCACCTGAACTTATCAGACATCCCTAGGGTGCGGAAACCTGGTTCTAGCACCCTCCCATACTACTTCAAGTGAGACCTCAGTTCGCGCTTCACGAACTGTTGCCGAAAGGGCCAATAGTATTAGGATTTCTTTGGCTAAATCACCTCCGAACTTGGGTCAGGCCCATACAAGCCAACAAATGGATCTGTTGCCAGGACCAGGATCTGCATAAGGGATGTCTAATATCATGTCATTGGAATCCGACAAAGAAAGAAACTGAAGGGTGGCTGGACAGAAAGATTCACGAGTTCGCAGCGCAGGAAAATAGGAATTCACGAGTATCGAACGAATAGTGGTTAGAGCACTACTTATATATGGAAATCCACGAGACTTTTCTTTGCATCCTTCCCCTCTGAGTTGTATGAGTGGATCGCGAATCTAGCAGACAGTCAGGGAAGGTGTAGGCTCGACAAACCTATTGTGTGGGCTTTAGAGTTGGTGCGCAGACTAGAAGTATCAGAGGATAAGATCACGTGCGTTGTGGACCATTGGCTCGATCGAATTATATGAGGGTTTATCACCGAGTTTGCGGTAGACACGTTAGTCAGCTACAGCAAGGCAGGGTGACGCTTCCTCAAAGGACCGCAAGGTAAGTACATTATGATGCAGGAGCATCCAGCTAAGGGCATCATGACCGGGTGTTGGTCTCAGCTAAGAAGGACGGGTTAAAAAAAAATTAATTTCATTTACGTTTGATGAATAAAATAGTATCTAGGAATTAGTTTGTATTATTATTAATTAGTTAAGAGACAATAGAAACAATACAGTTAGGGTAATGTCATAACAGTTGCATTGTTTTGTCATTTTCTTAGTCGATCTTACAGGTGTCTGTTCATAAAAAAAAAAATGTAATATTGTAACTCCTACAGTACAAGAAAACCCAAAAAGATTACCAATTATGTAACTATAAAGGTTAACTGTATGGAACCGAGAACAGTTTGAGTAACTATTCCAGCACAATATAAAAGTCAATGTAATACAATCATGGAAGGGTTCAACATATGAGAACAGAAATAGAATACAGAGAATAATTTTCTTTCATTCGAGTCCATCTGTAACAGTTATTGTAGTATTTATCTACTTTTCCTTAATCATTGAATAAACCAAAATAAGCAGATATTGTGCATTCCTATCCTTTTCATTTATTTTCTCTCCTAAAGAACAGAGAGCAGACAACGATAATTGCATGCGAATTTCTAGTGCGAAGGCTGGCAATCAACAAACAGAGTCCACAACCGAAAGAGCCAAGCACATTACGAACAGTTCGACCAAGAACGAGTATATAAACGCTAAGTAACAAAACCCAGGACAGAGGTAACAAGTATAACCAAATACATTGTTATTTCTTTTCATTCCAACAAAAAAAAAATATTTGTATACATATGATAGTCCAGGGATAACACATCTAACATTGAAAGAACCAAACGTACCAGCGGAACCCTAGGCGAGGGTTCTGGATGGCCTCCAACACATAGTTTTACAATTACAACACTGCGAAATACAAACGAGGGTTTGTACCAGGCTAACCCAGGTCGCATAGCGACAACATAAAAGTTCAAAGTGGACGAGGACTGCGACTCTGCCTAGCAAACCGACAGAGACCAACTATTAAAAGCAAGATGACAACAGTAGCAGAGCCTACTGGGACAAAGTAGAAGCAATTACAATAACCACGCCAAAGAACGAACCCCCAACTTGTGCAATCAAAATAGGGCAACTTTGTCAGCCCAAACAAAGAGTATATAATAGCGAGAAGCAAACGAAGAGTAAGGAATTATTTGCACAGTGAACGAATTGCTTACCTAGAGGTTTGTCCGCGCGTAAAGAATGCAAACCCACTGAGCCACAATCCACAGTGACATCCTGAGACCAAGGAGTTGTTCTTGTTAGAATAAGAGGAAGACAGAGAGGGAAAATAAATCATGGAGAGATAGCATACCTGAAAAGAACTGCGAGCAAACGAGGCCACCGCGACTCTGACTTGTAGCATGCAAACCCATTAATCAAATTTAACTAGCAGAAGAACCACAATAAAAATGAGAATAGCGGAGCAAATACAAGTTTAGCAACCGAACAGAAGATACATAAACCATTCTGTTACACAGACGAGCGGAACCATCACACTGTGCTAAGGAACCGAGCAACGAAGCCACCAGGACAAACGAAGGTGCCATACCAATAGGAAGCACAACCTATAGCCGGGCGAATGCAGAGTCGTGGCTTACATCCAAACATTTGCAGCACGAAACCTTGCCTCCAGACCAAACCCTTAGCGCAGCGAAATTGCAAAAACAAAAATGAAGAAATGACATAGAGGCAGGGTTTTGGCGTAGACCGAAAAGCGGGAAACGATAACCGAGGCAAGTACTAACAACACTACAGTAATAAATTCCAACATAAATGCCACCCAACGCAATCCAGAACCATCCCATGATTAACCCCTCATCACCGGTGTTAAATCCCAAATCATTGTTTAATTATATATCTGTTGATTAGCGCAATCACATATTATTGTTAACTATTATAGTGTGGAATTGCGGGCTGGTCCCATCATAGTGGTATCAGAGCAGGATTTAGTGTTTTTCCTGAGAAATGAAAGTTGGAAGACGAGGACGTGGAAGAGGTGCTTGGAGAGAAGCAGATGAAGGATTGTGAGAGGAGATCAGGGTCCTTACTGCCCGTTTGGAGGCAGTTGAAGCAGGAAGGAGAAGGGATCCAGAGGTAGGAGATGATAGCGAAGAAGAAGCCATAGTGACAACAGATGGATCAGATGAAGAAGGGTCAGAAATGAGACTGTTGAGGTCAGTCCTATTGGCGAGCAGCAAGCCTAAACCGGAAATCCCAAATTATGACGGCAACTTGTCCACAGAGGTCCTGTTGGACTGGATCAGCTTACTGGACAAATATTTTGAGTGTGAAGAGGTCAGTGAAGATCAGAGAGTTAAGTTTGCTGCAACAAAGCTGAAGGGACACACAGCCCTATGGTGGGACAATGTCCAAATAGAGAGAAGGAGGATGAACAAGTTTCCAATCAAGAAATGGTCAAGGATGGTGGCCAAGTTGAAAGGTAGTTTTCTGCCTAAGGATTACTAGATTGCACTACATCGAAAAGTGTAGAATCTGAAGCTGAAAGGGATGACAGTAAGGGGGTACAATGAAGAATTCAATCAGGTAAATTTAAGGGTCGGTTATACGGAGGACACCCCGGAGAAAACAACAAGGTATGTGAATGGTTTAAGGTTAGAAAGATTATATGAAATCAACATTCTTTCCCCGAAGAACATAGAAGAAGCATACCAAAGTGCTATGAAAGCAGAGGAGAAGATCACCAGGAAACAAATTGCTAGGAGAGGACGGGGAACCGGCAGAGGAAGAGGACATTCTTATGGCAGAGGACGAATTGCCAGCAATAATGAAGAAGGCAACAGTTCCAAAGCTTTCGGGACAGCAGAAAAAGGTGACAGCACTAGAGGTGGCAGGCCATATCGACGAGGAAGGGGAAATGGCCGAGGTAGAGGAGCTAACTATCAGTGCTATAGGTGCCATAAGTGGGGGCACAGATCTTTTGAGTGTCCTGAGGTGGAAAAAGTTGGACAGAGAGGTGCGTATGTCGCACAACCAGAGGAAGCAGGGGCACCTCCCCAAGAAGCAGAAAATGTGTCGGAAACAGGGGAAGCCTTAGTTTTGAACAAGGTGTTGCTGAAACCAGCCAAAGAAACAACTGAACAAACTCAAAGGAAAGCCTTGTTCCGGACAGTTTGTAAGTCACACAGTAAATGCTGCAAGTTGATTATCGATAGTGCAAGCACAAATAACCTGGTTGCCACGGAGATGGCGGAGAAGTTGGGGTTGAAGCGGTTGAAGCACCCCACTCCTTACAAGGTATCATGGCTGCAAAAAGGTCATCAGATGTTGGTGGATGAGCAATGCGAAGTGGAGTTCCATATCGGCAGATATAAGAATAGGTCATTTGTGATATAATGTCGATGGATGTATGTCACATACTACTAGGCAGGCCATGGTAGTATGACAGGAAGGTAGTACATGACGGGAAGACAAACTGTTATAAGTTTGTCAAAGATGGGATCAAGCACATGCTTGTTCCCATCAAGGAGGAAGAGATAGCGGAAACAAGTGGGACGAGAGTGTTACTAATGGGCGGAAAACAATTTTTGAAACAGATTGAAGACAATGAAGTAAGCTATGTTGTTGTAAGAAGAGTAAAGACGATGCTGCTACACACAAAGGTGTCAGATTTTCCCACGGAAATTCAGCAGATGTTGCAGGAGTTCAGCGATATAGTAGTGGATGACTTGCCAGATAAATTGCCTCCCAAGGGAAGTATAAGTCATCATATTGAATTTATACCCAGAGCAAGTTTGCCTAATAAGGCAGCATATCGGATGAGCCCCAAAGACAATGAGGAGATCAGAAAACAGGTGCAGGAATTGCTAGATAAAGGACTGATAAGGGAGAGTTTGAGCCCCTGCGTAGTTCCAACAGTTCTCGCTCCCAAGAAAGGAGGAGAATGATGAATGTACACAAATTCGAGGGCCATCAATAAGATTACCATCCGGTACAGGTTTCCACTGCCACGGATGGACGACATGATGGACTGCCTGAGCGGGGTAGCATATTTTTCAAAGATTGATTTAAAGAGTGGGTATCATCAGATTCGAATCTGAGAAGGGGATGAGTGGAAGAAAACCTTCAAAACTAATGAAGGACTGTATGAGTGGCTGGTAATGCCGTTCGGACTGAGCAATGCACCCAGTACCATTATGCGATTAATAAACGAAATGCTGAAAGAATTCATTGGGAAGTTTGTAATAGTGTACCTGGATGATATATTAATTTCCAGCAAGAAAAGGGAGGAACACTTTCGACATGTTCGAAAAGTGCTGGAAAAATTGTAGTAGAATAAGTTGTTGATAAATCTGAAAAAGTGTACTATTCTACAAAAAAGAATTGGTTTATATGGGTTTTGTGATTGCAGAAAACGAGTTGAAGATGGACCCAGAGAAGATTGCAGCAATTGTCAACTGGCCATCACCGAAAAGTCTGTTTGAGGTACGTAGTTTTCATGGGCTGACAAGTTTTTACAAAAAAATTATAAGAAATTTCAGTGAGATCTGCGCACCTATGTTGGATACTATAAAGAAGGAAAGTCAGCCTTTTCGTTGGACCGAGGCAGCAGAGAGGAGTTTTCAACTATTGAAGAAGAAGATCACAAAGAAACTGATCCTGAGATTTCAAGATTTTAAAAATATTTTTCAGATTCGTTGTGATGCAAGCGGTATGGCCATTGGAGCTGTACTTAGCCAAGAAGACAAACTTGTTGCATTTTTCAACGAGAAATTGAAAGAAAGTAGGTAGAAGTATTCATCCTATGCCAAGGAATTCTATGCTGTTGTCCAAGCACTAAAGCATTGGAGACACTATCTGCTGGGGAATGAGTTTGTTTTATTCTCGGATAATTCTGCATTGCAATATGTGATGCAATAGCACAAGCTGAATCACAAGCATGCTAAGTGGGTTGAATATTTGCAGAGTTTCACCTTTGTGTTGAAACACATCAGCAGGCAGGCCAACAAGGTGGCGGATGCGTTGAGTAGAAGAGCCTTACTCTTGTAGGAGAGTATGATACAAGTTCTGGGCTTTGAGCACTTGAAAGACTTGTATAAGACTGACATGGATTTTAAGGAGGCTTATGAAGCATGTATGAATCCTTTGGTAAGAAATAATAGTCCATGGTTGGACTATAATTTGCAGGAGAAGCTATTGTTTAGAGGAGGATAGTTATGCATTTCTGACTGTTCAATGAGAGAAAATATCATTCAGGAGAAGCACAGTGGAGGTCTAGCCAGACATTTCGGCATAGACAAGACATTAGAGCAGCTCAACCATTTTTATTATTGGCCAAAAATGCGAAGGGATGTGTAGAGATTTGTGACTAGATGTAAAGTGTGTCAGTTGGCAAAAGGACACAGTCAAAATACGGGACTTTACATGCCATTTCCCATTCGAAGTAGATCGTGGGACTCAGTCAGCTTGGACTTCATCTTGGGTCTACCAAGGACACAATGGGGTTATGATTCGATGATGGCAGTAGTGGACCGGTTTTTGAAGATGGTGCATTTCATCCCTTGCAGAAAAAACCAGCGATGCCACTCACGTGGCCCACTTGTTCTTTACAAAGATTGTCAGGCTACATGGTTTACCTAAGTCCATTCTTTTGATAGGGATGTGAAGTTTACAGGGCACTTTTGGCGCACCCTGTGGAAGAAGACGGACATGCAGTTAAGTTTTAGCTGTGCTTATCACCCGTAGATTGACGAGAAAATAGAGGTGGTAAACAAGAGTCTGGGAAACCTGCTACGAAGTTTGATCGGTGAAAATTCGCGAATGTGGGATCGAGTACTTGCCCAGGCAGAGTTCGCTTATAATGACTCGCCCAACCGCAGCACGTGTTACAGTCCTTTTTAGATCTTGTATGGCATGCATCCTTGTGGAGTGCATGAGTTACGAGATCTAGGACAGCAAGAAAGACAGAGTGTTGATGGGGAAGAATTCGCTAAAGTGATGAATGATTTGCACGAGCAGGTGAAAATAAAGTTGAAGGATAGCAGTGAAAAATATAAGTAGCGATCAGATTTGAAGCGGAGAGACGTACAGTTTAATGTGGGGGATGAAGTCCTCACACATCTGCACAAGGAATGTTTTCCTAGAGGTGCATACAACAAGCTGAAGTACAAAAAGATAGGTCCCTGCAAAATTCTCCGGAAATTTTCAGCTAATGCTTATGAAATACAATTGCCTCCTAGAATAGGCATCTCGCCCATCTTTAATGTGGTAGACCTGTTTCCATACACTGCTGGTCCAGAGGAGGACAGTACCACACGACCTACATGGGACATACAGGAAAAGAGTGAGTCTTGGATGAGGGAAATGCCTTACGCTCAGCCCCTCAAGATCGAGAGGATCCTCGACACTCAGGTGGCCAAGCGAACTTGGCGGAAATAGTATTTGCAATATCTCGTCAAGTGGAAGAACCGTCCTATTGAGGACAGTTCGTGGCTTAACGCTAGACAGATAGAGCAGGTGGGTTATTTAGTCGAGAAGATCATGGACTGGAGTCATGAATTTTTCTTACCTCGGGAGCCTGATGCAGGAGCATCTAGCTAAGGGCATCATGACCGAGTGTTGGTCTCAGCCAAGAAGGACAGGTTCAAAAACTTTTAATTTCATTTACTTTTGATGAATAAAACAGTGTCTAGGAATTAGTTTGTTTTATTATTAATTAGTTAAGAGACAATAGAAACAGTACAGTTAGGGTAGTGTCATAACAGTTGCATTGTTTTGTCATTTTCTTAGTCCATCTTATAGGTGTCTGTTCATAAACAAAAAATGTAATATTGTAACTCCCATAGTACAAGAAAACCCAACAAGATTACCAATTATGTAACTATAAAGGTTAACTGTATGGAACCAAGAACAGTTTGAGTAACTGTTCCAGCACAATATAAAAGTCAATGTAATACAATCATGGAAGGGTTCAACATATGAGAACAGAAATAGAATACAGAGAATAATTTTCTTTCATTTGAGTCCATCTGTAACAGTTATTGTAGTATTTATCTACTTTTCCTTAATCATTGAATGAACCCAAATAAGCAATTACCGTGCATGCCTATAATTTTCATTTATTTTCTCTCCTAAAGAACAGAAAGAAGACAACGAGAATTGCACATCAATTTCCAGTGCGAAGGCTGGAAATCAACAAACAGAGTCCACGACCGAAAGAGCCAAGCACATTATGAATAGGTCAACCAAGAACGAGTATATAAATTCTGAGTAACAAAACCCAGGACAGAGGTAACAAGTATAACCAAATACACTTTTATTTCTTTTCATTCCAACAAAAAATATATATTTGTATACATCTGACAGTCTAGGGATAACCCATCGAACAGCGAAAGAACCAAACGAACTAGCAGAACCCTAGGCGAGGGTTCTGGACGGCCTCCAACACAGAGTTTTACAATTATGACACTGTGAAATACAATCAAGGGTTTGTACCAGGCTAACCCAGGTCGCATAGCGACGACAGAAAAGTTCAAAGTGAATGAAGACTAGGACTCTGCCTAGCAAACCAAAAGAGACCAACTATTAAAATCAAAATGACAACAATAGCAGGGCCTACCAGGAAAAAGCTGAAGCGATTACATTAACCATGCTAAAGAACAAACCCCCAACCTGTGCAATCAAAATAGGGCAACATTGTCATCCCAAATGAAGAGTAAGGAATAGCTAGAAGCAAAAGAAGAGTAAGGAATTATTTGCACAACGAACGAATTGTGTACCTAGAGGTTTGGCTGCGGGTAAAGAATGCAAACCCATTGAGCCACAATCCACAGTGACATCCTGATACCAAGGAGCCATTCTTGTTAGAACCAGAGGAAGACAGAGAGGGAAAATAAATCATGGAGAGACAGCATGCCTGAAAATAACTGTGAGCATAGGAGGCCACCGCGACTGTGACCTGTAGCATGCAAACCCATTAATCAAATTTAACTAGCAAAAGAACCATAGTAAAAACGATAACATTGGAGAAAATACAATTTTAGCAACCAAACAGAAGATACAGAAACCATTCTCTTACATAGACGAGCGGAACCATCACACTGTGCCAAGGAACCGAGCAACAAAGCCACCAAGAAAAACGAGGGTGCCATACCAATAGGCAGCACAACCTATAGCCGGGTGCATGTAGAGTCGTGGCTTACATCCATACATTTGCAGCATGAAACCTCGCCTCCAGAACAAACCCTCAACGCAGTGAAATTGCAAAAACAAAAATGAAGAAATGACATAGAGGCAGGGTTTTGGCGTAGATCGAAGAGCGGGAAACGATAACCGAGGCAAGTACTGATAACACTACAATAATAAAGTCCAACATAAATGCCACCCAACGCAATCCAAAACTATCCCATGATTAACCCGTAATCATCGGTGTTAAATCCCAAATCATTGTTTAATTATATAATTGTTGATTAGCACAATCACATATTATTGTTAACTATTAGAGTGTGGAATTGCGGGCTGGTCCCATCCCATTAAATCATTGAACACTTGGATTAAAATTCTATTGTGTGAAAATTGGGTTATGCGAATAAATTGATGTTTGGAGCTAGGCGAAGTGGGAGGATCTATAGAAATGGAAGTAGCGGAGAGTTAGAAACTAGTCCCTTGATTTCACCTCTGTGAGAAAGCAAGGAAGGGCTCACGAAAGTTTCACTGAGAAGCGTGACCAGTCTGATAAGACATCGAATTCTACGCATACCACCCCCACCTACACCACCACCAGTTTCACCATCTTCACCCCCATCTTCGCCCACACCACCTCCACCACCACCACATTTCAGTATGGCGAGCGCAATAAAATTGTTGGTGTTCAAAGGAGTAGGGAACGAATATTCAGACCAATTTTGGTTCTTAGTAAAAGCTATATGGGAAGCACAAGGAGTCATGGATGACAATATAAAGAAGGCAACGCTGGTAAACGCGTTGCAGGATCGTGCACTAACATGGTACATTAAGCATTCTAATGACCATCCAAACGCGGGGATTGCAGATATCCAGGTTGCGCTGAATAGGGAATTTAGCAGCTCAAAATCAGAGACACGGTCAATTATAGGGTTTAAGGAAATTGTGATGCTTCCAGTCGAGACCCCCTGGGACCTGGATCAGAGATTGAAGAGTATGATTCGTGAAGCCAACATGACCTTGAAAAATGGACAACACCGTGCATGGTTTGTAGCGTCGCTAACACCACATCTAACGACCACACTATCACAGTAGAAGTTATCCACCCAGGCCGAAACCTTGGAGATTGCAATGAGATTGCATGAGACCCCGATACGATATCTTGGCCTGGGAGTCCAAGAAATCCATGCGCAACTAAAAAATTTGTGTCTAGAAATACAGAGTTTGAAACAGGACAGGACAACTCGCCCATAAGTGTTTGAAGAGGTATGGTGCATAAAATGCAAAGGCCAGGGGCATGACAAGGACCATTGTCCAGTCTTCGCGAACTACCTAACGAGAGGAGGGCTGATGCCATTGAGACTAGAGGCACCAGCTGGACCAAGCGCAGCGCCTGCATTATGGTGTATAATTTTTCGTATAGGAGGGAAGCACACTATAGATAACTGTCACCTATTACAAAAGTATACGCAGACATCCCAATAGTTGTTCTGTAATTTTTGTAGATCAGTAGGCCATGATTAATGCACCTATAGAAGTTATGAACTGATGATGGATCAGACTCCTACTTATAGAGTTCAGACTGAAACACAAGCCCTCGATCAAAATGAAGGAATGGCACTCATGGGATTTCATGGATGCGGACAAGGTCGAGGTGGAATGGGACCAGGAAGGGATCACAAACAGCTGATTTGTTACAATTGTAGAGGGCCAGGGCATTATGCCCGCGATTGTACAAATCCGACGAGAGCATCATGTTTATATTGTACCCAGTTTGATCATGAGATGGAGGACTACCCTACACTGATAGAGAGGTTTCACGATAAAGGAATACTCCAACCCCCCTCGACTCAGAACCTACAAATGATGAGGTTTGAGCCACGTGAAGAGGACCCGAATGTAAACATCGTGCTCATAAGCGATATTACGATAGGATATGACAAGGGAAAGCAACCCGAAGAGAGTGCTTGGGTTTGCAAGGCTCCTACAAAGGAACCAAAGTTCGATTTGGAGCGTGCGAAGGAGACATTCATGGAAGCTAAGAAGAGATTCACATAGGCCTCCACTCAAGGTAGTAAGGACAAACTAGAACCAAAGATGGACCCATCAATGCTTACTACCTTTCTGGAGACATGCATGAAGTTGTTGTGCGACATCAAGGCTGTGAAGGGACTGCAAGAACTCATCACTAGGTGCTCTGGGTCGGGAGAACCACACGTAGTCCGGAATCTCGGGAAGCACACAATGCGAACAAGAAGGGAGATGAGATTGACTGCGTAAATAGAGGAATATGAAATGGATCAAGTGATTTTGGATCTAGGATCGGATGCGAATGTTCTGCCAAAGCAGACATGGGAGTGCATGGCAAGCCCACGTTGCAATGGTCTCCTATTCAATTGTGAATGGTAAACCAGCATAAGATCCTACCGATGGGAATACTGCAGGGAATAACGGTAGATATCGAAGGTGCGAGCGCGCTTGCAGACTTCGAAGTGATAGAGATTGTTGATGACAACAATCCCTATCTTGCGCTACTGGGAATAGATTGGGCCACTGATATGAATGGAGTGATAAATCTAAAGAAGCGCAAAATGATTTTTTGAGAAAAATTCACTACGCATAGTGGTACCTCTAGACCCTATGGAAGGATCATGCTACATGGAACCGGTGCGCGATGATGATAGTGAGGATGATCTAGACTGTATCTACAAGATAACCGCGCGAGAGCAGGACTAGGTGAATCCTGTAACGGATGGTAGGATTTCGTGGGAGCGCGAAATCTCCTGTACTTCAGATTACGAAGAAATGGAACGATGGCAGAACTGGTTACACGAGGTAACCATGCTAAACTGCAATATGATGATAAAGTCACTACACTTTGTGATGACAGAGGTAAGGGATATGCCCATGTATGATGGGTTGACAGCGGTGGATGACTTCCTGAACAAATTTGAAAAAGAGGTGCCATAACAACAACGTTTTGACGCTCTGAAATGGGCACTACGTGCTATGCTTGCAAGATGGTGGGGTCGCATCAGAGGAGTCTTGAGAACTGGTGTGACTGCAGAAGAATGATGCTTATACAGTTTGGAAAGCCTCAGCTGCGGATGGAAGCCAGGTATGATGGATGAAACAGCCTGAGTGCCCACCTCTCCAAATGAATACAGGCATATGGTACACAACTTGCACGAACGCACATCTTCCTCATGATAGAAAATAGGAACGACAAGCAGGAGCAGGCTAGATGAGGGCGTTAACGACGAAGGATGCGAAGATCAAACGCGCTGAAGATTATATGCGGAGAAGCCTTTGACAAGGTGTGTGAAGTATTGAACACGGTCCACCATGTGAGAAGCACTAACTGGGACCTGTGTGTACCAACAGTTCTAAGGGCTTATAGGACCACGTGCAAAACCCTGACTGTGCAAGCACATCCGAAGCTGAAGTGTGAAGCAGGGGTTGTAATCCTTATGGAGCATGCGAAGCCTAGTTCGTGCATGACAACACCTGTTGATATGACAGTCCGCGAAGCTCGGAACGAAGGCATCACACAGCCGCAAGAAAAAAACACATAAGACTTGAGGAAGAAATCCGACAGAGAAACCCTAGACTTTGTGAGCTTGAAAAGGACTGGGTATGGCTAAGGGAGAAAAGCGCTTTGTTGGACGCCAAGGTCAAGAAGCTGGAAGATGAAATAAAGGAAGCATTTCTCGTCGAAAAACTAAGGACGGTAAGGCCAGGTGCATACGATCACACTAACAAGTGGGAGAACTATCGCCATGAGCTGGTTAGTTTGTTGCCTTGGCTTGGACTGCATATCGCCAAATGTACTGAATAGGGTAGCACGTAGTAAAGTGCGTGATGTTGATCACAACAATAGAAGGTGTTGATTCTCTGCGAACCATGATGAAGGATGGGAGGGAGCCCCACATGGGTGGTGCGACCACTTGACTAGCCACCGGAAGAACAGTATTAGCGCTCCAGGTAATTGAAAGGAAGTGCGAGACTATAAACTACTTTGTCCGGAAGCTACACGGTATTGAGAATGCGTGCAAAAGCAGAGCGTCACATGGTCTGCAACTGCACACAAAGGGTTGTTCTGTCGCATGGATTGGCAGACTACAACCTAGATATGATGACAACCACTAAAGATAGTTTGGGAATTGAAGAGGTAACCACCGGCGAGGCCGCACAGACCCCAATGGTGGAGGGTGTTCCAGAAGTTGTAGAGGTTGTGACAGAAATCCCAAAATCACCGCGAATGTCGAGGCCCAAGAAAGATAAACAAGCAATGGCCCCAGTATGCGTGTCCCTGAGGAACCCACTACACAACAAGCTATCAATGGCCAATAAAGGAAAAGCTGTTACGGTCGACACAGATGAGGAAGAAGAAGATTTACAAGCCCTTATCATCACTGCTAAAGAAGACGAAGATATGGAGGAGGATATTCAACCTATATGCTTTGCGAAAAAATTGCCCGCATATGTCCCTCCGGAGAAAGGGAAGACTAAATTGCTGAAGGACCTAGACGAAACCAAGAGTTCACTCCAGACTCCGCTCCTCCTCGACAACATCGTGTTTGAAGGCATGCACCTAGGCCGCGTGCCAACCATGAAGTTTGAAGATTGGGACCTCGCTGACCGCGAGAAGTTCCTGCACCTAGAGACTGGGAACCTGATGAAGCAGAACATTGAGGGGGTGGTGATAACATTAGAGCCGCGGAAGTGGTTGCGCGGTGTGGAGAAGGCTGGGCTGTTGCATTTATTATGGATACCACATTTCCACCACGTGCCAATCACAATTTTTGTCAGCAGGCAACTACTATGCCTGGTGCATGATGGGTATCTATGGCTGGAGGAGCCTATTCCCATCACGACCGACCTCATTCACTGCATTTCTCAGCTCCCCTACAAAGGAAAGGACCCTGCGACCATAGCCGAAGGAAAGGGAAGTGATTTGGTCCTTGCAAAAGCCATGAAGACAAAATACAAGCTAGAGAAGAAGAAGAGGGGCTACGCCATCTCCAGCATCAAGGACAAAGGGGTACACGTAGAAACCCAACTCCTGGCCAACAAAGTTATGAGGAAGTGTCGTGCCGATGAGGTACCTGTGCCGGTGGTCACACTGGCCGAGCAATGTGTGGAGGGGGTGTAGTTCAACTGGTCTGAATTCCTCTACGAGAAATTTTTGCAGAACTGTTGCGAAGCCAGGAGCAGGGTAAAACCTTCCACTACACGTTGTTGTTGTTATCTATAATGCTCGTAGCGGGGGAACTGTCAGACGACAGTCAATTCCCTAGTATTGACAGAGAATTATCGAAGGCCATGAAGTATGCTTCGCTCTGGGCTACAAAGGACGCAAAACGGATTTGCGACACCAAAATTTTTTGGGTGCTCATGGAGATGAGCATCCGGATGTGGATCAATCGAAGGCTGCACCTGTCACCTACGGTGTACAATAGTCTACAGATTTTTTCAGAGTTCAAATCTAACATGCATAATGTATACATTAGGGCACGCAAGGATACAACAAAGAAGTGGACGAAGCTCTCGTTTATAGCCACTGACGATGCCATCTTCACTGTCTTGGAGATATTGCCTCTGGAATGGCACGCCCCAGACCTGGCAAAACTTAAGAAGACGATAGCTCAAAAGAAGAAGCACTATGCAAAGCTGTGCATCACACAATTGGCCAAAAAAAGGCGGCAAGAAACAACAGTAGCTAAGGAAAAGGTAGTGCGGGAAGCAACACAGAAAGCTGTAGAGCAGAAGAAAGCTGCAAAAGTAGCAGTAGTAGCGTAGGCAGCAAAAGAAACAACCATGAAGGTGGATGAAGGACAAGTAACATCCTCACAAGGGCAGGAGGCAGAGGATACAGAAATAGTAGAAGGGAGTGTGGACCCAGGGACCGCATCCACACAGTTGAAGCGCCCACGCATCGCAGAGAGAGCGACACCAAGAAAGAAGGTCAAGGCCTTGAAGTTGGCCATTGACTCGATCACCTTAATCGAAGGTGATCTCCATGACATCGACGAGACGATCCGCGATGTCACCAATGAGGCCCTTCAGGAGTTTATGCAGGAGAACCATATTGTGTTGGGGGCCCTCAGGGCGCAGCTGCAGGAGTTACAGGTGTGGCCCCCTCAGGTGGGCACCCTTTCTACCCACCTCGTAGTAGGATCCTTGGCAGCAGAGTAGATGTTGCACGCACGGATGGAAAAAACGATAGTGTTGCCAGAAGGGGCCCTAATCGCAGCGAATGTGACTGATATATTTTTAGTTAACATATTGAAAGGCCTTGGCCTTAATTTGGCTACCCTTCTGCGAGAGACGCTGTATTAGCTACTGGATGGGATAATGACAGATCTACGTGCCAGGGAGAGTCACGCGATCCAAGTTCTCAGCGAACAAAAGATCAACATGGAACAGCTCAGTCTGTAGCACGACGAGTTGGTGTTGCGGAACCAACAGTTGGTGCAGGTGGTAGATGACGCTTTCCAACACGTGCCAGAGCTGACCATCCCAACAGATCTACCAGTAGAGGTACGGATTCACAGGTTGGAAACTAGAGTTCGCGAGGCTTGAGAAGAAATGATGAAGGTTCAGCTGGAGCTGAATCTTTAGATTGTCAAGTTGCGGTTGAAGGCACAACCTTCTAATCCCTTGGAAATCAGAGAACAACGCGCTAGCGCTATCATAGCAGAGTTGGAAGAAAATGGGGGTGTAGTGCGCGACTGTACCAGCATGTTGGAGCAAGCACTTGAGGTCCTCACGACTTTGCAGGAGGAACCCAACATCCAGCGCCTGGAGACAGAGGTGTGAGAAATCCAGCAGCAATACGACAGTGTCTCAAGAACTGCACAGACAATCGTTATAACTCAATGTCTTGTGAGGATGTAGCAAGCTAAGGCACTAAAGGAGTAGGTGGACACTGCGCGACACAAGGAGGTAGTTCTCAAAGCGCTTGTTTAGCCATGGATTGATGAGACCTTGACAATCACGGCGAATATTGAAGGAAAGATCATACACATACAGGGCATGCATGCGCAGATGCAGGGAAGCATGCTGGACACAAAGGTCTCAGAAGCACGGATGCAGCAGGTTCAGCAAGTAGCAGCTCAGTGCAATGCAGACATTAGTACCGTTCGAGAACAGTGGGAGTGACTCCCTGCCAAGATTGTCGCACCGACAGAGTGACTCGAGGGAAAGTCATGATGTTGGTGTTTGGGGCCTGTTGGGCATGGAATCGCCCCACAACATGTTTTGGGGATTAAAGCCCAAGTTTTGATCTAATATTGTTGCAAAGCTCTGTGAATTGCGGGCACAGAAGTATGTTAGAGTCATAGGGTTGTCTGCCCTAGTTTTGAATGTAATGTTGGCCTACCCATGGTTCGCGGACCATGGGATTGTATAAATAGAGCGAGGCTCTAAATTGTAAAGAGACATCAGATCGGATAGAGAGAAAAATAGAAGAAAAGAGCAAGAGTCTAAGTGTGTCGTAGAGTAGGAAAAGGTTCTGCAGCTGAGTGCGTAGAGGTCTAGTAGAGTCTGCAGCTGAGTGCGCGGACCCCTGCAGCGGGTGCGTAGGCAAAGTCGAGTCTGTAACTGAAGGAAGATAATAATAAAGAGAATTTTTATCTTAATTTTGTGTATCTGTTCTTGGGTTATTGTCTGTTGATATGAATTGCAACTATACTGTTTATTTACTTGCTAAGAATTCTTTACACCTGCAAATAAGCTAAGTTAATCAGCTAATCACAGAATACTAGTAAGATATTGGGTGATAATAGTGTTTGGCCCCCAAGTAGGGTGGCGCGAAGGTAGCGTCTCAGGCTGTGAGGTACGGGTAAGTGCGCGTAGCGACGTGCATGTAGGATCAAACCGTGGACCACCTGAACTCATCAGACATCCCCAAGGTGTGGAAACCTGGTTCTAGAACCCTCCCATACTACTTCGAGTGAGACCCGAGTTCATGCTTTTTGGACTGTTGCCGAAAGGGCCAGTAGTAACGGGATTTGTTTGGGTAAATCACCTCCAAACCTGGGTCAGGCCCATACAAGCCAATAAAGGGACACCAATTTGTGACCACCATTCAATACTTGAGATCATTGAATATCCCTTATCACCAAGCCATGCGGAGGTGAAAAGAAGAGCATTCTCAAGTAGACCTGCAAAACACAATAGCAACAATGGCTTAACATTGCCACATCTTCAAGTAGTCTATGTCAATAGTGTGTCGTATCATGCCATGTCATGAGTTGTCACATGCCACACCATTGTGGTTAATGATGTAAATTATTTTTTGAAAATGTATTTTAAAGTGGAATTCCAAAGGACATGTATGGAATATAGAGAGTCATGTAAAGTTGAAAAGTCATAGGAAGTCAAATAGTCTTACCCTTCACTACAAAGCCTTCAGGTTGCTTCATGTAGATCTCCTCTTCCAGATCCTCATGAAGAAATGTTGTCTTCACATCCATCTGTTCTACCTCAAAATCAAAAGCAGCAACAACAGATAAAAGTAACCTAATAGAAGTTACCTTGGCAACAGGAGAA
>APFE030672798.1:0-27352 GCA_000404065.3 Pinus taeda | reverse complement strand
TATAACAAAACCCAACAAAGAACATCTTTGGAGTGTCTGAGGGAAATATCTTAGGCCATATTATTGTAAAAAATGGGATTGAAGTAGACCTAGAACAGGTCAAAGCTATCACTCGGATTCCCTTTCCGGTGAACAAGTAAGCTATGCAATCTTTCTTAGGGAAAATCAATTTCCTCCATAAGTTCATCTCTGATTATGCACAAATAGTAAAACCATTACAAGTGATGATTAATAAGGATGCAACTTATAAGTGGGATAAAAGGGAAAAATATGCCTTCACCCGTATCAATTAAGCAACCGTTGAAGCTCCAACACTATATAGGCCAAATTTCATCAAACGTTTCCTATTGTATAATTTTTCTTCTGACACTTCTATTGCAGTTGTTCTCACACAAAAAGATGATCAAGGTAATGAGTGACATATTTCAAAAACCTAAGTTAAATTACCCCGCTATTGATAAATAAGCATATGTAGTGTACAATGCAGTAAAAAATTTCATGACATACCTTCTAAAGAATCACATCCTTATCTAGGTGAAACAAGGGTGAACTAGATGACAAGCTTTCAAAGGTATGATCTTGAATTTAAGCTAGTTCATACTATAAAAGGCCATGGTCTATGTCAGGTCACAACAAAAGTAGTTAACACACCAGAATAGGAGTCTTTTGGGCGGGAGCAGGAAATTGAAATGTATAACATTAAGCAAGTTACCCCCACTGATGCATCCACCTCTTAGTACGCAAATGTGCAATAATATCTTGACCATGGAAGCTCTCCCTCACACTTATCAGCATGAAAAAAGAGGGTTATTCGACTTAAAGCTCTATCATATCAATTGGTACATGGAGTGATTTTTTGGAAGCACCATAATGGGGTCCTATTCAGATGTTTGGAAGCACCAGATTCAAAAAGGGTGATACAGGATCTTCAGGATGGACCAACCGGTGGATATTACGTCAGTGATACTACTACACACAAATTCATGCATGGTGGATATAATTGACCCACACTTTTCAAATATGCTTGTGATTATGCTCGCAAGTGCTTAATTTTTCAGAAATGTGTTGATCGTGATATAAATTCGGTCATCCCATTGCATCCCATTGTTGTAGAAGAGCCTTTTCAACAATGGGGATTGGATGTTATTGGAGAAATATTTCCACACTCATTGAAACAACACCGATATGTTCTGATGCAGGAGCATTCGACCCAATAATTTCATTGTATTTTAGTAGACATAGGGGTATTTTGGTTTCAAAGGAGTTGGTCTCCTAAGCGTGAATTAATGTAATTATTTAGGATTTTGAGTGATTTTAATGAGAATAGGACTTAATTGAATATAGTAAGGCAGATTTGTAAATGCTCTCGAATGTAGGAGAGCATGAGCGATTTAGGATAATTAAGAGATGAGAGGATTTGAGAATTAATTGTAAAACTCAGATTAGGAGTTAGTTCATGATTTTATGGATTAGAGAGGATCCTTAGGGATGAGGAAGAGAGTTTAAGAAAGGGGCCTTAAACCTTAAGAATTGAAGATTTGACTCCTTAATGAGTTAAAATTCCTGGGAAAAATCAAATATATGCATAAGACATGCATACTGTGGGTGAAAGCAGGGGTAACCCTACGTCATATTCTAACTAATACAAATTATTTCACAGGATGGACAGAAGCAATTCCTCTCAAACAAGTGAATGAACAAGAAGTCATCATTTTTCTCAGAAAGGATATCATCACCAGGTTTGGCATTCCTAGGTCACTTGTTTTTTACAATGCAACTTATTTCTCATCGCTTAAACTTTATGATTTTTCATTAGAGAATGGAATTGTTTTGAAACATTAATTTAACTATTATCCACAGGGTAACAGTCTTGGTAAGTCAACTAATAAAAATATGATTTGTATCATCAAGAAAACAATATGCTCTTAACAAAGGAATTGACACAATGCTTTGGTGAATGCTTTGTGGACCAACCATGTTACACCTAATCCCTCTCCGAAAATTTCCCCTTACTTTCATGTGTATGGGAAATAGTCCATCCTACATCCAAAAATATATCTCCAAACCCTTCAACTCTCTTAAGAGTCTTAGGGTAAGCCTTGCCTTACGGTTCAGAGTAGGATATACACCCTTTTGAAGCTATAGGAATAAGGGAGGAAAGTGAAAGAAAAATTTACTATCCATCAAAATCATATCAAGCGATGGTTTGATAAGAATTCTATGGGGAATAAAGAATTCAGTGTTGGAGACCTAGTATTGAAGTTAGATAAAGCCCATGAAGAGAAAGGGAAACACACTAGATTCTAGTCCCTATGGATCAGACCATATTTTTTTCATGACAAGCTTGGCCATCACACTTATCATCTTCAATCCTTAGATGGGAAGATGGTTCTACTTCTTTCAATGGCCAAGACATTAAACACTATTTTTAATAACAGTCTAGGTTTGTGTCCCTTCCTGACGTACACATTTCTTTTCTTGTCTTTAGTTTGTCTATTTGTTGATGTTATCTTGAGTTTTTCCCCTTGTCTTTTGTGTTATCATTGTGAATAAAACCTTTCATGAAAGTGTTTTGTTTGGTTCCAATGCAAGTGACAAAATGGGAAAGGTCCTTGTGACACTACAACATTTAGCTAACCTTCAATATTTCTTCTTTATCTTGGTTTATATATTTTTGTCAATGATGTTTTAATAGAAAATATGATCCTTCCACGGGGAAATCTTTGGTAGAACCATGATTCCCATATCTATTCTAAAAACCTCATTTCTAAGCTTAGTTTTGTAATGTTTCAGTGTTTCGCATGCTAATTCAATCAATTAGAGAAGGGAAAGGGGAAAATATATAGTGATCAAACCTACATTAAAGGTATATATATCCTTCTATGAAGTAATAACCTCTTCTGCTCTCAATAAGTTGGGATCCCTCTTCCACCCCAATGAAATAATAAGTGCCTAAGCATAGTTCTATAAATAAAGTAAATAAAGGGTGAAAGAAGAGAAAGGCTTCCAGAGTAGAGAGGTGAAGCAAGAAACTTCATCAGGATACTGACCAAGCTTGCTCATAGCGAAGTAATGCTTGTGTTCCTGTAGTGACTTTGTCGAGTACTGAACAGGCTCATTGGCAGCGGAGAAACACCAAAGATGAAACTTTATACTCTGATTATCTTAAATTCTCCATTATATATTACCTTCTCCTGAATCGAAATAATTGTGACATAGCTAGCTTTGTGAATGTGTATAACTAAGAAAGGGATGAAGGGTACTACATTTATAACTGGGTTAACTGGGAAAACCAGAGTAATCCACATGATGAATCAATAATTCCTAAGAAACTAGACCTTGTGCATAAAGTTAGACCAAGGCATAGAAGCTAGAGTTCTACTAGTGTGTCACCAAGTGTTGTCGTTGCTATAACACCCTATAAAATTTTGGCCTATATCCAAATTTCAGAGCCTACTTTTACCTTTTGATATGTTGTTTCTAGTAGCAAGAGTCATCCCACATAAATTCTCTAAGTTTTCTAGTACCTTTTGGAATAAAATCCAAGTGTCGTCTTTTGGCGTAGGAAGTGTCACACATTGTAAAAGCAAAGTTGTGGTTCAATGTAAGGGGAAAATTTAGTACCAATGGGTCCTATTTATCATGTAGACATGTACTAGACTCACTCTCAAAGTTTTATGCATTGCTTTGTTAGTATCGTCATTGACGTCACAAAGAGTATCTTAAGTGTCACACTTGGGGGAAAGTGTTGTTTTGTCATCACATCAAAGGGGTTATGTTGATTCTAACTAATGAGTGTTCAATGTTGTGTATTTGATTTTTCTAAGCGTGTTATCATGTTCAAAATCGATCTTGGTTTCATTTATGTCTCACCAATCCTAAACTTAGCCAAATTCCAAAAATTTTCGTGCCCAACCAACCTGGACTCACTCTATCCCTCTGAACTAAACATTTCACAGTTGCAAGCCTCAACACTGAATCCCTTCCTCTTGGAACTGAGCAATGCAAAGTCACTACCTCCAAGGAGTATGTATTGCATAGTCATAGTGCTCAAGAACAACTTCCTACTCCCTAAAACTATGCAATCCTGCCTCCCATCCAACCTCTTTCTACATACTGCACAATTTTAGTCAATGATTTATCACCCTTCCTCCTTGAACTATGCAAGTACGTAATATACTTGCCCAATCTCCCTCCAGAACTACTCATTGCGTATTTACAGTGGGCAATCCTACCTCACTGTGACCCTCAATTGCGAAACCTTTCTTCTCAAGCCTCCATTACTATGCATTGCATAGTCACTACCATCAATCCCTCACCCCTATCCTCTAGAAATGCGCACTGCACAATCCCTGAGCCTTTCTCCCTTTCAATACTCAGTTCCATGTCAATCAGTGATTTTAATGAAGAAATCTAGACTAGTATATTTCTGAACTGATGTCGTCTTGTCATGAGCAAATTTCATTTACAATTACCATATCTTGACATGACAGAATGGTGCTCAGAAAGAAGGAGAAGGAGACTATACTAGAAGACACTTATGAAGTTGAAAACACAAGATGATTGTTGAAGAATAAGATGAAGGGACACTAGATTGCGACAAAAGATGAAGAACCAATATCATAGTGAGGACTCCTTACCCTCAAGTCTTTTAGAGAAGGAATAAAGAGAACATGCAACATCTTTCATGAAGACACAAGGATAATAGCAAGAGGAGAAGCTTGACATTGACAGACTTCCATCAAGTCCATGTCATTAGTGTCAAGACATGTCTTATCAAAGTGTCATCTCAAGAGTCATATGAGTCATCATGTTCCACATTATTTGTGGATGTAAATATGCAATTTTTATAAAATGAGAAATGTAAAGGAGGTGGAAGTCCAAAGGTCACCTATAGAATGTGAAAAGTCATGTAGAAGTCAAAAGGTCTCATGAGAATTTGAAAACTCACATGGAAGGTCAAGAGTCATGAGGCAAGCTCAAGGGTCTCTAGGGAGGTGGAAAGTTACCTCATTTGTATATATACACCCTCATAGCCCAAGCAAAGGACTTTTCACCTTGGATTCTCCAACCATGCATTAAAGAGGAAGATAGTTCTTCTGGAGAGAAAGTGGTAGCTTAACGCTCCACTATTGGAGCTAGTGGTGTTCATTGTATTGATGTATCGTGGAATGTTTGCTTAATACTTGGAGCTCATTGAGCCAACACACTTTCATGCGTATATCATAAATGTTGTAAGACTATTCTTAGTATGTTTACGGTATATGTTGTTCTCATTGTTACTAAAGAAATTGAACTATTTCATTGGCTTTGGTGCTCACTTTGTTGAATGTCTTTTGTACTTTTTTCAATTGTGGTTCACGATCACTAAGTGGCCGCTACATCCATGGGGAATAATCCTAGCAGATCCACCTGAAGGGATCTACCTGTTGGCATAGTATGTTGGGCCTAACGCCAAGGGCATCGAGGATATTTGACCCCATGACCTCCCAATTGGGAAGGTACTTAGCAATGAGAACTCGACCAACTGAGCTATCCCTTGGGGCCGAATGTGTGTTGTACTTGTTTTAACGATCATTACTTCTATGTGAACTATTTCGTTGTTTGATTAACGATTCTTTCATATGTATGTGTGTGTGTCTGTATTAGAATACTACCATTAAATTTCTCTTAAAGGCTCACTTTCGTTTCCCCCAGTGAAAGAACCTTGATACATTCTGCAATTGAACATTTCAAAAGGCACACTCAGTTGTTCATTCAAAAGTATTTGTACATTGCTCTCTTATGCTAACTATTCAACCAAGACAAATCTTTAAGAAAATAGAAGTCGAGCCTTATTTCTAGAAGGGCTCCTAAACCAAATGGTGTGAGGACTAATTGGGACTTCACATCGAAGAGACCTCATTGCATGTTGCTAGGTTCCAACACCATCAACACCTTACTTTCAACTTTGAGGACAACACTGCTTTCAAAGGGGGAGGTAAATGTTAGGGTCTTACACTAACCCCCTTAGATGCATTATTAATGTATGTGGCCCATTAAATAGTTAGTTAATAATCACTTTTTGTAAAAAAGGTCATCTTTGTAAATAAGGCCCAATTTAGTTAGTGGGCCCACAAATAGTTAATATTCTCTCTGGATAGATATATTGAGTAGAAGGTTATATAATGTTTTGTCAAGAATTGTGTTTGTATTTTGAGTAATTCTCTTAGAGGTTTCCCCCTCAAAGAAATAAGTGAAAATAAATTTCTATTTTCTATTATCAAATGGATCTTTTTTAGGGTTTATCTCTCTTTTTCTAGTGTTCTCAGATTTTGCATTATATTTCATGCAAATTACAATATATTGCTTCATATACTTTTGAGCTGTCAATCTTCTGACTTTTATTTCTCTTCTATATGATTAACCTCATATTAAATTTAGCATTTTTATATCTCTTTGTTTTCACTTTCTCCTCTATATAATTTAAACTCATATTAAATTCAACATTTTTATATCTCTTTGTTTCAATTTCTCCTCTATATAATTTACCCTCATATTCAATTCAACGTTTTTATCTCTTTATTTTCAACTAGGTCTCTATTTTTCTATTCTTCTCCTTATTCTTCATGTTTGATTCATTTCTCCATAACTTAATTAGTTTCGTTTCTAACTTCCCCATACTCTAATTTAATCCTCCTAAATTTGTTCATTTTGAAAGTACTAGATGTTTTTTATATATACATTATAAATATTTGTCATTTATTCACATAAAAGATATCATTAACATTATTATATATGTAACTAATTTATATAATTCAATAGTTGTGATAGTTTAATCATTGAATAATGCAACCTTTGTAAGAGTGAAGTCGACCACTTTTTGTGAATCTTGATGAAGCAAAATAATGTGTTTCTTTCTTCAACCCAATTTATTTTTAGTAATCATTTTTTTAAATTATATTTTCTCATCTCAATTTATATAAATTCATTTTCCATTATTTTTTTATCTTATAAATTTACTTAGGTCGTTAAAAAAATAATACTCTAATTCTTTAGATAAAAGAGAGAATTCCATTATGTTAACTACCTTTAAAAAAAATTCCACTACCTTTCCTTTAGATCAAGTGGGGTAATCGATCAGGCAATTTGTTACAAATTTGAATAGTAAATGGAGGGAACATTGATAAAGGCTTTAAAAGGGGAGAGTGCCTAATTATACTTTTCTGATAGCATTTTTTTATCATAACGACCTAAATTAACGGTGTGAAAATAAGTTAGTGTTAATTATAATAATGATTTAAAGTATAATTATAATTATAATAAATACGTTTATGTCAACATAATTTTGTGAATATTAATCATTAAAGAATTATGTTAAAAATTTAATATATAATATTATATTTTTTTGGGTATCAATCCACCTTTAGTGATAAATTATCACCATAATAACCTAAATGAAAAATTCAACACCGTGCTTGATAATGTATTTGTGGGCATTCGTTTGTTGAATAGATTCCAACAAGCATGCTCCATTTTGATCATGTATTTTATTTATTTATTTGTGTTTTTGGGATATTAATCCACCTTTAGTGATAAATTATCACCATAATAACCTAAATGAAAAATTCAACACCGTGCTTGATAATGTATTTGTGGGCATTCGTTTGTTGAATAGATTCCAACAAGCATGCTCCATTTTGATCATGTATTTTATTTATTTATTTGTGTTTTTGGGATATTAATCCACCTTTAGTGATAAATTATCACCATAATAACCTAAATGAAAAATTCAACACCGTGCTTGATAATGTATTTGTGGGCATTCGTTTGTTGAATAGATTCCAACAAGCATGCTCCATTTTGATCATGTATTTTATTTATTTATTTGTGTTTTTGGGATATTAATCCACCTTTAGTGATAAATTATCACCATAATAACCTAAATGAAAAATTCAACACCGTGCTTGATAATGTATTTGTGGGCATTCGTTTGTTGAATAGATTCCAACAAGCATGCTCCATTTTGATCATGTATTTTATTTATTTATTTGTGGATATTAATGTTCATGGCATTAACCTGATTTTATATTTTCAAAACATTTGGTCAAACACATTAATTTTGGTTGATTATAAGGAGTATGTTTTATGGACTTTTAACCTATCTGGATTGATCATTTAAATATTATAGAGAATATACTTGTTCAACTTTTAATCTAACTCGTTATTATGATAATAAATACAATTTATGAAAAACACATAATTTAACAAATTAATATTTAGAATTTTCACAACATTTGGTTAATCACGTCAATTTTGGTTGATTAGAAGGAGTATGTTCACAGTTCACGCGTGCAGTGCATGCGGTTGGGACTGTCGACTTTCATGCTCCCCACCCGTGTTCGAATCCCTTTATGTGGCACTACGCGACAGCTTATAATGTTTCATTGAGAATGTATATCGGTATATTGTGATTGATATGATGGATTTTACAGGCTACTCTGCAGCTCTGTTTCCAATTTCGCTTCGCCACTACGGCTGTTGTAACTGCTCGCTTCGGCGAATATATATGTAAATTACCTGCATACGAATTCTAAATCACAAGAAAAATAAAAATGCGAGAGCATAACACATAAAACACATATACACAGAGATTTCCCACTGGATCTCAAAACGAGACTACCAGCTTGATTTTTCATTATATTCCTTTCAATGTTACAATACATATTTATACATGCCGAAGCATCCAATACCATAGACCGAAAACCATCGCGTCCAAAACCGTGGACCGAAAAACCATAGGTAGGTTCGCCCAACCTAATATAGGGTCCAAATTTTTTTTTTCTCAGGGCGCTGCCCCGAACCCCGTAGAGGGGGGCTACCTGCCCCCCTCAAACCCCCCAGATAGGGGGGGCTGCTGCCCCCCCTGTGACCCCCCCGTTGCGCAATCGACACAACGAAGGGGTCACAAGGGGGGCAACAACCCCCCTTGTCCAGGGGGTTTCAGGGGGGCGAGTAGCCTCCCTCTACGGGGTTCGGGGCAGCGCCCCAAGAATTAATTTTTTTGGACCCTATATTAAGTTGGGCGAACCTACCTATGGTTTTCGGTCCATGGCTTTGGACGCGATGGTTTTTGGTCCATGGTATTGGATGCTTCGACATGTATAAATATGTATTGTAACATTGAAAGGAACATAATGAAAAATCAAGCTGGTATCCCGATTTGGGATCTAGTGGGAAATCTCTATGTATATGTGTTTTATGTGTTATGCTCTCGCATTTTTATTTTTCCTGTGATTTAGAATTCGTATGCAAGTGATTTTTGTATGAGGTTAAAACCTACACATCCAAGCACTTTCATTACCAAGGAATAAAAAGGAAGTTCAAGCTTTTCTTGGGAAAATCAACTTTTTGGGGAGATTCATACCTAATTATGCCGAAATAGTTAAAGATATCACTGATATGCTGAGAAAGAGCCATGAGGGAAAATGGACAGTGCAAGCAATATTTTATTTTAACCAAATTAAGAAAGCCATCTCTGAAGCCCCAATATTAGCTAGTCCAAACTATTCTAAACCCTTCAACAATTTTTCCTTTGCTTCTGAAAACACCCTAGCTGTTGTCCTTTTGCAAAAAAATGAAAATGGAGATGACCAACCTACTTCCTTTTTCAGTAAAGTCATGAGAGATTTTGAATTAAAATATGACATTATTGAGAAACAAGCCTATGCCTTAGTTCAAGCCTTGAAATCTTTCAGAGTCTATATCCTTCACTCTTCCATTATTGCATATGTTCCAAACAATGATGTTAAAATTGCCTTATCACAACCTAATACAGATGGTCGAAGATGAAGATGGATCACTAAGATATTAGAATTTGATCTCATTATCAAAACTACAAAGGTGATAAAGGGTCAGGTTTAGCTAAACTTTTAGCATAAGCCAATTGTTTTGGGGATAAATTATGTGATGTAGATTTCAACTGAGAAGAACCCACAAGAACCTTCTCCAACAGAGGATAATCCACAAGAATCTCCATCTTTAGTTGAACCCATTCCCCTTCCAATTCACATCAATGACAACTTCCTTCTTTTTGAATGGTACACTGATATTGTGCATTTCTTAGAAATTTTGAGTATCCACCTGGATTCACAAAAAACCAATGCAAAACCCTCAAGTTAAAAACCATAAAATATTGCATCATCAATGCAAATATATATTGGAAGGATGCACTAAACATCCTTTTATTATGCTTAACAAAAAGTGAGATAGAAGGAGTTATAGATTAGTTTCATGCAAGTATTTGTGGGGGTCATTATGCTTAGAGAGCAACAGAATACAAAATTTTAAGAGCTGGGTTTTATTGGCCCAAATTGTTTTCACAAGTAGGTGAAAAGGTTAGGGCTTGCATACCATGTCAAATTTTTGTTGGAAAGAAAAAATTATCACCACTTCCTCTAGTTCCAGTTCTAGTTGAAAGACCTTTCCTACAATGGGGATTAGACTTTATTGGGGAGATTCACCTATCCTCCAGTAATCAATACATCTGGACTTTCATTGCCACATGCTATTTTACAAAGTGGGTAGAATCCATACCAGTCAGGAATGTTGCTGATACTATGTTATTAAATTTATTGAAGAGAACATTCTATATATATTTGAATGTCCTCAACAAATAGTTACAGACAATGCACAGGCATTTAGTAGTGTCAAAATGATTGAATTTTGCCAAAAATATCAAATTCTTCTGCATCATTCTACTCCTTATTATCCTCAAGGAAATGGATTGGCAGAGTCATCAAACAAAAGTTTAGTCAAGGTCATTAAAAAAGTACTTTCAGATCACAAAAGAAATTGGGACATTCATCTCAAGTATGCAGCCCGGGCAAATATAATTTGACCAAAAATATCAACTGGTAAATCACCTTTTCAACTTGTTTATGGCACTAAGGCACTTTTTCCTACACAACTAGCTTTTCCTGTTGTAAAATTCTTACAAGAAGCAAATGAAGAGCCTGATGATTTTTCTAGGAGAATCAATCAGATCATAGAACTTAATGAAGACAGGGATGAAGTCCAAAATAGGCTTAGGAAATATCAAAACAAAATGAAAAGCTTATTTGACAGAAAGGCTAGAGAAAGGGACTTCAAGGAAGGAGGTTTAGTACTAAAATGGGATGCTAGAAGAGAAGAAAAGGGAAAGCATAGAAAGTTTGACAATCTATGGTTGGGACCTTTTAGCATTGCACGGGTTAAAGGCAACAATAATTTTATTTTGCAGAACTTAGAAGGTCAATATTCTTCATTGCTAATCAATGGAAAATATTTGAAACACTACATTCAGTACTGAGATTGCTTTAATCATTCATCATCTATACATTACCAATTTGTTACATTTTTCTGCAAATGTGATTTTTTTATAGCAAAGACTCCATTAACCCGAGGAGAAAGCACTTGGATCTGCATGTTCTCTGCATCCTACAGGAGGAACCAATCCCCAGTTGGAGCCGATGTTGTAACATTATTTGTTTTGATAAGTTAGATGTTTGACACACACACACACACACATTGTAAAAAGGGAGAAAAGAAAAATAGAAAATGAAAAAATAGAAAATAATAAAAATCCCAAGAAATAAAGCGGGCTAGTTTAAATGTCGCTCATTTTTTTTAATTGTGTTTAAATTATTGTAATAACGATTAGATTAAACCTAAATTAAAGTGATGTGTAAATAAATAATGACATGCGACCTTTTGTCGTTTCTCGTTAAAGTGTTTAAAGCTTTTGACGGTTGGAGATCCCCAGTGTGAAGATCAATGGTTCTACAGTCACTCTGCACCACCCTAGCCCCTCCGATGTTTAATCAGTGGAGGGAGGGGTGTGAAAAAGTGGTCCGCCCTTAAACCACTTGCACCACATGCCCTCTCTACAGTCACTTCGCACCCCCCCACTCCAAAACCATATACCACCCACTACCCCCCCGAAATCTACCTTTCTACATTCAACCAACCGTTACAGCTCCACTCCTGCCATTTTCAAACTAAACCTCGTCCACTCATATTCTACCACTTGTTACTCCCTCATATGCCGATTCTAAAACCAGTAAAAAAATCTCGTTGCAAATAAATGCTTCTCCCTCTCCATTTAATGGGTATTACCCAATAAAAAGATTTACCCAACTAAAGGCTCTTCTTATTTTTTTTCTTCGAAGCTGATTGGATGACTAACTATCATCCCCTGCCTTTCTGAACCATAAATGAAACAATTGAAACCAATACCAGACTGAACGGCTGCCCAAGTCATCGATGAAGATTTCAACACATTGCTACCTATCAGTCAACAAAAAAAACATCAATTTTCCTAGTAATTGTTGTCATTTTCACCCTTCTTTTTTGTAGTCGTGGCTTCTAAAAAGAAATCAAATGCCATGAAAACCCCACGCTCCCCCCTGCGATTGAATTACATCATCAACCTTTGGTCGATAAATACTTTAAAATTGCTAAAACCAATTTTGAGTTCGATGTCTATGAACTCCATAGTTGGTTAAAACATAAATTCATTGACCAAAAAGGGAGTGGCAGATAAATTAATTGATTTAGAAGAATATCAAACTAAAATATATTTAATTGCCAATGATAAATATAGGTTTGCAAACATCAAAGGTACCATCACAGCTAAAGCATTTATTGAAGGCCTCAATTACGATTTACTCATCAAGCATATACTGAGGTAGATGAAACTTATAGAAGATTAACTAAATACCAGATTCAAGATGAAGAAAGATGGGAATAATTATGCAAATTACTAAAGTAATGAGTCAGAAACAATCATCAGCAGATTCAATAGCAGAATAGCAAGTTTATTAGCCACAACACCAAAATCCTCGAACTTAGAGACAATAGCTTCAACACTTTCATTTCTCTATATTTATGTACTATTTTTGTAGAAACAAATCTCGATATTTTTTCAATGTATATATATATTTTACTTTAGATAATTTGGGAACATTTTGTATAAATAATTCTAAATTCAAATTGTAAAGGGTTGTACCCCTGGACCAAGTTTATCTGAAGTAGAATTACATGTATCTGAAGTTGTCTGATATCAATAAAAGGATTCTGAATTTGTTTCAAACAACTAGTATCTCAATGTGTTTTCTACATGTTATTCATTCCATTATGTTATTTCAACACGTATTTAGTTTTATGAAGAAATCTGAGTAATATATAAACTAAATTGTAGGTTTTAACCCTATACAGAAATTACTTGCATACGAATTCTAAAAAACAGAAAATAAACAATGATGAGAGCATAAAACATAAAACAAATATACACAGAGATTTTCCCCTGGATCCCAAAACTGTGACTACCAGATTGATTTCTCATTATGTTCCTTTTAATGTTACAATACATATATATACATGTTTAAGCATCCATAAACCCCAATCCGTTAACCCTGGATTAGAACATAATCGTAGTTCCCTTAATCGGATATACAAAATACCACGGACATAAAATCATCATGCCTAAAACCATGTGCGAAATCCATGCACAAAACCATAGGTAGTGTTACACAGTAAAATGTCGCTGCCATCATGTCAGTCTCCCTATTGTATTGTAAAACCACATTCACCTAAGCCCACGCTCCCTGAAATGGCTAAAAAACCCTCTTTGCCTAAGTTAAATGAATCATCGCGTCTGTTTATTAAATAACCGCGCTGACAGGCGGAGGCCAGTGTAACTGCTGCGCTGCCAGCGCGGAAGCACACGTGTTTCCCGCACTGGTCGAATTTTACAGATAGCGCGCCCTCCGTCTGTACTGTTGAGCGCTGACCGGACCTCCTCTATAGTTGATCTGCGATGTCAGCGCGCCAGCCCAGTGTCTCACCTGCGCTGATCCTGTTTGGGCGAATTTGTTCTAACAACCAACCTTCCAGATCCCTCCAGACTTGGTTGTTAGCATTGTTGAGGTCGCCATCCTTTCTCTGGCATGTCTGTTCGACTGACCATCCACTTATCTTGGGGGAAAGCTCATCCTTTACCTATTAATGGAGACTCCTTCTCTTTATAAGCCTCCTCCATTGCCCATGAGCAGCTAGTTTGGAACATATAGACTTTGATTGAGGAATTCTTAGTGCATTTTAGTGCTGCTCTTTGTAGGCATTTGGTGTTTTGTGTGAGGATTGCTTTGAGCTTGAGGAAGGTCATGAGCTTGTTGCCTTGTATGTGAGAGAGAGACCTCTTTGACTTGGGAGATTTGCTTCAAAGGTGAATGCTTGGGAGACATGCTGGCTGGACCCTCTAGGGAAGGACTCAGCGTCAGGACTTCGGTTGTACCTTACTCTACTTTCTATTAATAAAGATAGATGACTACTCTTATGGTTCCATTTCCATTCGTCCAATGAATGATTGATGTAAATTGTATCCTTCCTAACTGATACATAGTTGTTGTTAGTAGATTTTACGCTCTTGTCTGCTCTCTTTTGCTTGTGCAGGTGTTCGTCCGCGAGGATAGCGGAGAATGGTGAACGGCTGGGGCGAAGGAGCGAGAGGATCATCTCTTCGACAAACATAGCATTGGAATCCAAGTAGGTTTCTTTTACCCACTTGTTAATTACAACTAGGAACCTGCAGTGTGGCATTGTTTGATTGTTGCTAGACCCCCTTTGGGCTAGTAGGGATCGCCTCTATCCGTAGAGGGGATTTACCTCTCCAACAGTAGTGGATAGTTATCTTTCAACGAAACTTTATTGAGATTTCGAAAATCAATGCACAAGCAAATCTCACATGTCTTCTTTCGTACGGGCACCAAATTAGAGATCCAATCCGTAAATCTGATGGGAACAATGATTCCTAATTTGTACAACCTGTTTATCTCCTTTTCAATTGAGGGCAGCAGCTTTGGATTTAGCCTCCTCAACTTCCGTCTGAAAGGTTTCTGATTGGGCTTAATGGGTATAATGTGCCGAATTATATTGATATCATATTTCTTTAAGTCAAAATAGTCCCAAGCAAACACATCGGCAAATGAAGACAACAAAATGATATATTTGGCTTTGATATTTTGTGGAAATGCTTTAGACAGTTTTACCATTTTAGGATTAGCAGCTATTCCGACATTGAACTCTTCCACACCCTTCTCTGTTGGCTGCAATGTTGGTTTGTGGGCTACATCATCTTGATCAAAGAGTTCTTCTAAAGGTATCAAACCTTTAGGAATAACGTTATTCTTTAGCTACAACATGTCCATTTCATTGATCTGCACATCCTCTTTACCATTATCTTTACCATCGTCATTTTCTACATCAATTAAGGTTTCTTTGAACTTACCTCTGTTTTGCAGAAAATCATCAATCTCCTCATCATCTTGGAAAACTTGCCAGTATCTCTAATTGTCCAGGACAGTCGGACGGTGCTTGACATGAATTTCAAATTTATTGCTGGAGTTCAATGGGATCTTCAAGCTACTTGCTACCTTGGCAAGAGCATTAGCAATGCTATTTTGTATACGAGGCACACATGTCAAGGTATATTCTGAAAATAATTTTAGGATGTCTAGGACTGCATTACGGTAAGCCCGCATCCGAGGATGCTTTGCTTGATATTCGCCTTTGACTTGCTTAATCACCAATTTGGAGTCGCCATATACTGCAACCCTCTTAGCATTCAGCTTTCTTAGAATTTTTAAGCCAACAATCAGAGCTTCATACTCAGCTTCATTTTTTGAACAATCAAAAGCTAATTTGTAAGAGCATACCCGCACGTTACTAGGCACTTTGTTGGGGGCGTAGAAAGGGCTGCGTACCCAAATCCCAATTCCAGCGCCATCATTTCCCACTGCTCCATCGAAGTCCATGGTCCACAAGCCTTATTCCTCCTCTTGCAAGTGTTGAAAATCTGTTTTTTGTGCTTTGTCTGCTTGCTGTCCATTACTTTCAGCTGATAGCTCAACGACGTTTTGCTATTTTTGTCCTTCTTTCTTTAAAACTTCTCCGAAATTTTCTGTTATTTCTGGAATATTGTTGAGTCCCAAACTTACATCTTCCCTATATACCTTTTTAGCCTTTTTCTCCAGTTACCTGAACCTCCAACCTATCAAATCATTGCATATTAGTCTAAAAAGAGCATATAAATGGTTTCCTAACTATGTCTTGTGACTGCTGTTTGATTTAGAATTTTGCTCAGTCAGCTGCGGAATCTTGTCACTTTCCGCAGCCAGAATCAGTTTCCGTAGCCTTTTTGTTGAAGTCTGTGTTACAGGTGTCTACTGGAGAATCCAGCCACATGGGCAAGCTGCAAATGATGTGGACATGGAACGTGTCCCCTTGGTTCAGCCGAATCACCCACAGAAGACCGTGGTCAAAGCCAGTCATGCAGTGGTCAACACTAAGAGTTTTGCGGTGGAATGACTCTGTTTTTCATCATGAGGAGAATTGCGTGGCAAGTTCCTAAATCCCAGGAGGCGTGCCAACACCTGTGGATTGCCCCGTGAACCAAATCCAACAACCACCCTCCTTGGATTGAATTCTCACAGCTACCATACTGCTAGATTTCCGGAGATGGTCATTTACGTGTTTGTCTACTAGCGCAGATCTTAGGAATTAGTTATGTTATTTCCTATTATAAATAAAGCATCCTCGTATGCGTAAAAACTAGTTTTTGGTATGTAATCTTGACTATTTTACGAGCCACCGTGCCGTGACTTGATCCTTATGTTATGACTGTATTTCAATATATGAGAAGACACTGCTTTTAAGTTCAAATCCATGGTTGATTTCTGATTGGCCGAGGTTGCAGAGGGCCCATGTACACCAAGGTTCTGTAGTTATTGTATAGTTTCATGTTTTCTTCATTTACGTTCTTGATGCCATAGTTGTTTGCTTGTATATATTACACTGCTCATGGTATTCATGTTGATTGCTGTCCATAGTTTCTTTTATGCTTTCTAATGACTGTTAATTGATCAGTGTTTTATTTTAGGTTCTAATAGATAGCCCGGGCAAGTGCACATGGCTTTTTGATGACTAATGACATGATGGAATTATCTTGTCCTCCTGCTAATTTGTTTTCTTAGTTCTAATTCTAGCACTGTTTATTTCTTTCAGTTTTGCTTTGTTCATTTACTTTTCTGCAAGATAGATATTAGACTATTCATGTCATTTTCAGTTACCTCCTATAGCCAGAGCGATTCGAATGGTGAGGGATTGAGTGTGAATGTATATATTGATATTAGTTTATTTTCTTTTGAAAGTTAGTGATTAGATTACTCATGTCATTTTCGGTTACCTCCTATAGCCAGAGCGAGTTGAATGGTGAGGGATTGAAGGATGAATGTGTAGTTTGATTTTAGTTTTTATTTTATGCAATTTAGATATCAGATTACTCAATTTGTTTATGATTACCTCCTATAGCCAGAGCGAGTCGAATGGTGAGGGATCAGAATATGAGTTGATGTGATATGGTTTAGTTTACTTTGCTTACAGTTTTTGAATTGCTTTGAGTTCAGTTTTCTTTTGTATACAACAGCAAGGAGACTGGGTTTCATATTCACTAGTTCACTGTTTGGTTTAATTAGAATTTAGGTACATCTTTATTTTCTCTTAGTAATTGATTTCATCATTGCAAGTTTGAAAACCTTTTTGAAAATTTGAAGTTTAGAAATTATTTTAAAAGGTCACCATTGCCTTGAATACTTATATCCATACTTGATTTTTAGAATTGCCATCTCATATTAGAGAATCAACAAGAAGATAAACCCAAAAACAAATCAAAAATAAAAAACGACAAAGAAATAAGAAAACGGTTATCTTGCATATATAGTGCACTTCACTTTAGCAGTTTACGACTCCCGGATTGAAAATTTATATAGAACTTTAGGACATACTAAATTGACCAAACAAATATCATCTGCTTCTACTAACTGACTATCGATATCATTGAAACTATCAGAATACAAAACAAAAGACTCTAAATCTACATGTACATAATTAATCGGATGATTTATTGATTTCTCCTTGCTTGTAATCATGTATTTCATTTTTTGTTCCCGATACAGTTTTCTCATTTGGCCAAACACCAGAATCGTTGCATAGGAGAAATCTAGTTGTAGTGTCCCTTTCAATTTTGCTAACCAAGACCTGGAAAGAAGCATGCCAAACCTGGGAGGAATATCTGCTACAACAATATCCATCAAAACATTCTTCATAGGAAGCTGATCCAAACTCACAACCAAGTCTTTGATGAGACCTATACATCTTACTCTGCTGGAATCGAATGAATAAAGATCATGATATTGTCGAGTGATATCCAGACCAAGCTTATCCATGATAGCCTTGGGCATGAGATTGTGAGACGCTCCGGAATCGAACATGGCATTATGTAAAATGAAATCATGCAACCTCAAATTGATGTAGAAAGGGGGCACCTCATTGTCACGAGACTCACCATTTAATGCTGGTCCAAAAATCATTTCAGGCTGATCCTCTTCTACGTTTACCATGTCGGACATTGGGTCCCAATTCAACATTTTAGAAATCTGTCCTTTATAAATGCTATTCTTCATTACTTTAGTCAGGGGGATGGATATCTTTAACTTAGAAATCTCGTTCTCTAGGCTAAAGGTGGGATTTTTTTCTACCTCCTTGACTGGGATCTCCTTCCTTTGTTCTTCCTTTGAGGTGGCAGGTTGCTGTGATTGCTCCGCAGGTTTTGATTTGCTGCTCTCCGGACCAACCGCCTCCTTTCCTTTTCTTTGTGTAGCTGATAAATCATTCTTTGTTTTTTCACTCTCCCTCTTTTTTTGAATTGGTATGGCCGACACATCTCTGTTTCTAAGTGAATATCGTTGTTGTTGTGCAGACAGAGCATTCATATACCCCCTTTGATATTCTTCTGATTCTTCTTCCAACACATTGTCACTAGCTAGAATAAAATCAGTGTCTTGGTGTGCAGATGAATTCACTGCACATTCTTCTTCTTCGGTAATGTAAGTAGGCAAGTCATATGGGGTAAAGAGATGGTTTTCTTCGCTTATTACACTCCCATCCTCGTCTGACTCTAGTCCATGAACAAAATTCTGCTGCAAAGGTGTTTGTACCGGCTGTTGTGCAGTCTGCTCTTGAGTTCGCTGATCTCTCTGTCTTATCCTATACTGTGGCTGCTGCTGACCACGAAAGTTAGGATTCCTCACTTGTGATTCTAGCTTGTCAAGTTTTACCCTTTCAAACATCTGTTCTACTTTTTTGAGACGCTGATCTATTGCAGAAGATTCTTCTTTCGCAATGGTATTCTTCTCTGCTTTTGCTCTAGCTCTTTTGGACAACAGGTTCGCCTCAACGCTGACCGCAATTCTCTGCATGTCTTCCATTGTGGCTGGTTCCCTTTCTCTCAATTGATAAGCCATATCAACATCAAAACCATCAGGGAATTTCACCATGGCTAGTCTCACGGGTGGCCTTAGATCATCTGGAATTTCATTGTATATTGTATTGAATCTCGTGCAATAATCTTGGACTGACTCACCAGCGTTTCTCTTGATTTACTGGTACTCGAACAGAATTTGAAGAGGGTTCTTTTTCACTTCCCAGCGGTTCACGAATGTTCTATGTAGGTCTGCCAAGGTGGCGATACTTGTTGCCGGTAAAGCTCTGAACCATTTTTTCACCTCACCTACAAATGTTTGTACAAAGAGCCTCATTAACACGTTCTCCACATTGATATCATAAAGTTCGCAGAAGTCTGTCATTCGCTCCACGTATCGCTGCGCAGTAATGCCGCTAGGAGAGCCATCAAAGAATGGGATTTTGCTTTGGTAATCAGTGGGCATATCATCTAGAACTTGGGGCAGAACAAGGGGTACAAAACATGCAGCCATCATTTTTGGTGGATTTGGCCTTGGGGGTGTTGGAGGAGTGTGAACAGTCTGCAAGGGGCTTGTACTTGGAGTTTGAGGCTGTGTGGCAATGTAGTTATCAATTAATCTGTTAGCTCTTTCCGTCTCAAGGTCTACAAGGAATTGCGGATCGGGAACGGTGTAATCAACAACCTTTTCGGATTTAGATTCAAATAGTGATATCTCGAATCGATCGTCAAACACAAGCTCTTCAAGATACTCAAAAATGTCGGGACATGAATGGGATTTGAACACAGGAGTTATGGTGCTCTCTTGCCGAAGGAGCCTGGGGATCAAATTTGGGTTTTCGAAGATATGAGGAGGATCCGGGTCAGGATTGGCTCTGGTATATCGTCTCGAAGCTAGCGTGCTATTGAGAAAAATCACAGGACACAACCAACTTGCTCAGCCTTTCTAATCCTAAGCTCATCATCCGGGAGCTTAAAATTATTAAGAAACAAGGGGATTTGATTTCAAACTTAGTCGTCCCCAGCGGAGTCGCCACTATGTTAGCACCTAAATCCGCCTTCGGCTGAAGGAAGGCAAAATTCAGGGTAACTACAAACATGCTCAGTCTGGTAGCTAGCCCTACCAGAATAGGAGAGGGCTCTCTCCGGGTCACACTCAGTGAATAGATGAATGAAAAACACTGAGATGACTTTCAAACGAACTATTTATCTTAGGATAGTAAGTGGAAATGAAAACAAGGAGTGATTTTTATGAATGACTGTATTTCTGGGAGGTTATGGGACCACTGGACCTCAATGAACAAAGAACTTAAAATGAAGGCACAGATTATTTCGTGAGGCAAGGTAGGCTGAAAGCATAGCAATTTAGTTTTAAAATGTGGCGAGATGGAAAGATTGATCAAGAAGTTGAAAATGGCATGGTCGACATGAATCCTTTTCAAACAGAAGAATGAACACTGTATATGAAATTTTCCCACAGATAGAGCAATAGAATTGAATTCTACCTGATCTCACTCGAAAAATTTCACCAGAAATGGATACGAAATGAAACTATGGAACATAACAAAGAAATGGAGAGAACGATTAAGAAGTTGAAAAGGGCATGGACGACATGAATCCTTTTCAAATAGAAGAATGAACATTGTATATGAAATTTTCCCACAGGTAGAGCACTAGAATTGAATTCTACCTGATCTCACTCGAAAAATTTCACCAGAAATAAAGGCGAAATGGAATACAAAACATAACAAGGTACATATGAAACATAAGAGAAACACTTGCTATACTCACAACCACAGGAATCTCATGAAACAGAGCCGCTGCCTTTCATTAATTCTCTGTAAAAATATACAATGCAGAAACAAAGTTTCTTTACCACAGTCTCCCAGAAGTTACAAGCCAACCAACCCTTTGCAAATAACTTGCATACAATATATAGAATGTGTGAGGAAGAGATAGAACGCCTAGGGGTTGGGAAGTTACTCAAATCATTTCGAAATGGAGATGGAGAGCCAACCATCAGCTATAGGTGCAGCGCTGCAAATATGACATTTGGCTTTGGGGTGACCGTTTGCCTTCCTTCGCCACTTGGATAGAAGCCAATCTGGAGAAAAAAACATTTTAAATGCCGCCTTTGGTGCCAAAAAACCGAAGTGTAGATGAGCAGGCCCACTTGAAGAAGTCGCGACCCGAAATTTCGCGAAATGGGAGCAAACTGGGCAAAATTTCCTCTGTGCGCCGCGCTATTTTCTCTGTGTGTCGCACTACTTTTGGGCCTGTTTTGGGGCACTTGCAGATGTCCAAAATGTTCCCAAGTGGGCTTGTTGGAAAGATTGGCCTGTCTACTTTCTAACCCCACTAGAATTTTTGAATTTGAAGCTCATTTTCCCCTCCAAATATTCATTCTCCCAAGACTACTTTTTGTGTGTCCAAAAAGTGGCAGAAAGGCCATTTTTGGGTTTTTTTTTTTACCTTTAGGAGACCCAAAACTTATCAAAATTTCTAGCCCGGACACCATTAGATGTATTTTTCGATGCTGAAACCAAAAATGCAAACCTTTTATCGATTGGAGTGCTATAATTTTAGCGCTGCGCAGGGTGCGCGACGCACATGGAGGAATTTCCTGTTATGGTGGGCCAAGGATTGCCTCACTCAATATTCGGAGTCGATCATGCTCTTTTTTCCTCTTTTGCCTTTTTGATGCCTTCTTTAGGTTTGCCTTCAAATTCCTTATTCGTGCCTTGCAAACTTTTTTCCGTGCCCAATTGTGGTCTTTCATGTTCCTGAGCATGTCCCTATCCTTGTTTGCTCTGAGGGAAGCGTCAACAAGAAAATCCAACTTAACCCTCTCTTTTTGCCTGATTAGAGTTTCCTGGAGTATTTTATTCAACTGCTTGATTTTGACTTTGGAGACCTGATTCCTTATGTAGCAATGAGCAACCATGTGTCTTTGAAATTTGTTGTCTCTCTTGGCCCTCTTAAGAAGATTGTTTAGATGGAAATTTACTTTGTCGCACCAAAACTCCCTATTTTCATTGATTTCTCCTGCAATTAGGTCAACCAAAGGCATCTGCTCCCTTTGTTGTTGAAGTTCCCTTTTGAGTCCTCTAGTATTTGGATTCTTCCTTGCCACTTGCTCTTGATGCTCATCTGAATCACCTTCAATTGCTTATTATCCTGCTCTAGGAGTCAAACCATGAAGTTGGCATTAGAAACATTATCCCTAAGCTCTTTGATCTTAGCATCTTTCTCCTGAAGCTGTGCCACTGTGGTTCTCCTCCCCATACTTTGACGAATGTTGTGATGTCATGACTGCAGTATGGACTGTGATTAGGCTGCTCTTTGATGATGGTGTGAGGCTGGGTGCCTTTGTAATATATGTTACCAAGGGGAACAATGAAGCAGGGAGTATTAGGAAGGGAATGATGTAATGGGAACAGGGTTTATAGGGAGAATTTTGTTTAGGGACATGGGAGGAGTTTAGGTATTTTGATAGGGTAAGGTTTAGGGTTTCATGTTGACCAAATAGTGGAAGGATACGGGAGAGGGTTGGGTAGTAATTTAGGGCAGGGATATTAGCAAAATGAGAAAGGGAGGATAGGAAAAATGGTAGGTGAGGGGAAGATGATGGGTGGAATGGAACCTTGGCACTACCAACACACTTTAGCAACCCTAGCCATCATGGTTCTTGGTGATTTCTTATGGTTGATTTTATGCATTTGGTTGCATTCAAACATCAGTATAAACCATCATATCATCGATAAAACTTGATGAAAAAATCATGTCAAAGAGCCTACCTTTCAATTTGATAGGCTTCACAAAAATTTGGAGGTGATTTGGCACAATTTCAGCCCCTTTTTCCTTGTGCACCGCGCTCTCTGTGTGCGTCGCGCCAATGTAAATTTTACATTGGAAACTCTCTCCCAGTGCGCCGCACTCTCTCTGTGCATCACGCTCTTTTCTAGGAAACTTTTGGAGGCCTTCCCGGTGTCACAATTGGGTGAAAGATAGCTCGTTGGAAAGGTATTTGAGCCTACTTTCCAACCCAACTAGAATGTTTCAATTTGGAGTTCATTTTCCTTGTCAAAAATCAAATCTCCCAAGACTGGTCAAAATGTGCCCAGTGAGGCCGCCTCAAGGAAGAGTGTTGTTACAGTCAACTTTTGAATGCCTTCCTCAACTCCAAATTGAGATCGTGATAGCTCATTGGAAAGCTCTTTGTGTATAGTTATCATTTGGTACATCAAGCAAGTCATTTGGCCAACTGAGCTAGGAGAAAATTTGATTTTCCCAAGGTCACTTAAGAGGTACATCAATTCTCTCGAGGCAACTATATTTTTGAGATTTCTCCAAAACCATGACACTTGTGTGAAAAGTGAAGGAGGTTTTTCTTCCTTAGCATGTTTTGGAAAAAAACCTCCCTTCGTTTTCCAAAATTCATCTTTACTTGCTCGGAAACATCATTTGAGTGAAACCTACCCCGATGTGTGGAACAAGAGATTTTTCGAAATGAAGTGAAATGAAGGGGATAGGGAACTTCTAAATTCTTGAGGGAATTTTGGGAAGTAGGGAGGGATGTTAGGAATTAGGGGAAAGTAGAATCTCTGAAATTGAGTGAGGGGAAGGGTCCAAAAGGGCAAAACACAGGTCCAGCCTAGAAAATTGCCAGGTTGTAGCAAGAAACTAGGGTTTGTGCGAAAATGAGGAATTTAGGGGATCTCAGTGATGGGAAGTGTTTGATAAGGTACTTTAAGGATAGGGGAAGGTGTATGAACATCAGGATACCAGTTTTGCCGATGATTTGACCGCCCAAGAGAAATTGCCTTCAAAACCCTAGGAGAGGGAAATGACCTTACCTAGGCGCAACTGAAGCATGAACAAGGTGTAAAATGACCCAGTGGGACTTGACATGATAATGACAGCCCTTTGAATGATGGTACACTCAGCTGAATGGTGACATGAACCAACATTTGAACAACTTTAACAAGGGTAAAATCAAACCCTAGACCTAATGCCTAGTGACCAAATTTTTCTTAAAGACTCACTGAAATGACAAAATTTGACCTTGACACCTTAAAATCACTTTGTAAGAGCATGTTTGATCACTGTAGGAAGGATGCAAAGATTGACACTAACAGGTCCTAAACCAAACAAAGGTCCTAAGTAATTTTAGTCTCAAAATGAAAAATCATTTCAACAAAATGATAAGGCAAATAAAAACAAAGGGAAGAAGACTGATAGATATTGCCACTTTTGTAATCGAGATGGCCACTTAGAATCCAAATGCTTTAAGAAGATGGAAACCTTGGAAGTAGCAATGAAGAATCATAACATCCATTTGGAGCACTCTTCAACTTCAACTTCATCTTCAGGAATAGCACTTTTTGCATGTGCTTGTCAAGCATCTCGGTCTAGCTATGCACTAAATGTATCTTCTTCTTCTCATTCTCATGAGTGGCTCATTGATTCTAGAGCTTCTTATCACATGGCCAAAAACAAATCCATGTTTTCTTCTTTAAATGATTGTAACACCAAAAATATATATGTTGGTGATGATATATCTCTTAGTGTTGTAGGGACTGGAACTATTCATATAGACAATGGTCAATTTAATGATGTATTATGTGTTCCAACCTTATCCTGCAACCTTCCGTCTATATATCAGATAACTCATTCAAGTGAAGGTAAAAATGTTGAATTTTCACCTCACGATGTTGTAATTAGGGACCTAAGAGGTCCTAGACAGATTTTAGCTACTGGCATTGCTGATGATTCTACAAGGTTGTATAAGTTTAACAACTTTGGGTCATCAAATATTCCCTCAGTATTTGTTGCTCATAGCAATGAAGTGAGCAAACTTTAGCATGAGCGATTTGGTCACTTAAACTATCACTCCCTTCAAAATCTATGTAAAGAAAATATGGTGACAGGTCTTCCAATGGTATCTTGTAGAGATGGTGTTTGTTCTGGATGTGTACTTGGAAAACATCATCGAGATAGTTTTGAAAAACATGCCTCTTGGCACGCCTCAACCCCTTTACAGCTTATGCATAGTGATTTATGTGGTCCACTTCCGGTTGTTTCATTCTCTGGCTACAAGTATTTCTTAAATTTCATTGATGATTTCTCCAAAAGCACTTGGGTATACTTCTTAAAACTCAAGAGTGAAGTATTTAACATGTTCTTGGCCTTTAAGGCCTTTGTTGAAAAACAATCTAGGCGTCAAATTCTTAAGCTAAGATCTAATAATGGTGGAGAATATGTTAACAACAAATTCATCAACTTTTGCACTGAGAATGGAATTCAAATACAACATAGTATTCCATATACTCCACAACAAATTGGTGTAGTTGAAAGGAAGAATCACACCTTAAAGGAAATGGCTAATTGTATGCTTCAATCTAAAGGACTTAGTCTTAGTTTTTGGGCAGAAGCAATTAACTATGCAAATTACATAGTAAATCGCACTCCTACTAAAGTTTTAAAGAACATCACTCCAGAAGAAGCATGGAGCTCAATTAAACTAGATGTAAGCCACTTTCGTGTTTTTGGAAGTGAAGCATGGGACCATATTCCAGATAAGAAACATAAAGCTTTAGAACCTAAGAGTGAAAAATGTATTTTTGTTGGATATTCCAAAGATTTCAAAGGATATAGACTTATTCCACTTAAGTCCAAAAATGTTATCATTAGAAGAGATGTAAAGTTTGCTAAAAATATATCGTCCTACGAGCCTAGTGCGGCGGATGTGCCACCTCTCTCTATCCCTTCTACTTCTGAAAATATTTCTTCTCCAAATGATGACAGCGAGGATGACAATCCTCCCCCACCTTCTCAGGATCCTCCTTTAGCTCCTCAATTTCCAAAATGGGTCTATGTTACTCGGGATGTAGCAGGTGCTCTTTCCGTCGATCCTACAAATCAGCGTCGCACATGTTCTCAATTCGATAGAGCGTCTTCTTTACTGGTTCAAGCTTCAGTGAATTATGATCCTGACACCTTTGCAGAAGCTTCAGGCCATCTAGATTGGGGCATAGCTATGAATGAAGAATATCATTCATTATTGGCAAATGATACATGGGATCTTGTTCCTCTTCCAAAGGGACGAAAACTTGGTAGATGCAAATGGGTTTACAGAACCAAGTATGGCCCAGATGGAAAAGTTGATAAACATAGAGCTCGTCTTGATGCTAAGGGTTTTTCACAAGTTGAAGGCATTGACTATACTGAAACCTTCTCCCCTAGTGCCAAAATTAACTCTATCCGCCTTGTTCTTTCCCTTGCTGCCTCTTTCAAATGGGAATTCCATCAAATGGATGTTAAATCTGCCTTATTGCATGGAGACTTGCATGAAGAAATCTATATGAACAACCTACTGGCTTTATACAAATAGACTCCAGCCTTGTATGTCGTCTTAAAAAGTCCCTTTATGGTCTCAAGCAAGCCCTTCGAGCTTGGTATGCCAAAATGGGTAGCTTTCTTTTAGAAATTGGCTTTTCTAGGTGTCATTCTGACAATACTGTCTACACCAAGAAAGTGGGCAAGTCTCTTATCATTTTTGTTCTTTATGTTGATGATCTTATCTGTTATGAGACCAGCTCAAGAAAAGATAGAAAAGATAGATCAACGCCTTATAATTCAGCCTCTTCAAGGGGGCAACCTCCTTTACATTACATAAATGAACAATTCTTGGATGATTCAAATGACAAAACCTCCTTTCGTTATATTAGGGAGTCTAAGGAGTCACAGTATAACCCAGCCGACCTAACAATAATAATATAAAGCCACAAAAATAACAATAGAGGGATTCTATGGGGCACAGTAATAACAATATGGAGGCAATAGGGGCACAACAATATTAATAAGGGGTATAACTACAATAGTAATGGGGTAATCACTAGTATTATAGGCACCCAACATGCCCCTCGCCTTCAAAAGAGTGTTGTCCTCAACGCTTGAGTAGTTCTGGATACTTCTGCATAAAATTCTCATTCTCCCATGTGGAATCTTCAGCGG
>APFE030672797.1:35314-57835 GCA_000404065.3 Pinus taeda | reverse complement strand
TGGTAGTCCCAGTTTTGGGATCCAGGGGAAAATCTCTGTGTATATGTGTTTTATGTGTTATGATCTCGCATTGTTTATTTTCTGTGTTTTAGAATTCGTATGCAGGTAATTTCTATACTGGGTTAAAACCTACACACACACATATATATATATATATACATACCAAAAACGTATTTGCTTGAACCAACAAATAATTAAGGATATAATGCCCGCATCTAATCAACCATGTCCCATGTAGCTTCATCAGGCCAAAAGTGTTTCACTTACACTTTAACTTGCTCGATTGCTTAGTTCTGGAGCATGATTTGTTTCCACTTCAATATACATTGAGGTTCTATCTAGAATTCTCCCTTTGGTTCCACCTACAATATAGACCAATCAATCACATGATCAACATCCTACACATATCTCTTAAGAATTGAAACATGGAAAACATCATGGAATTTGATTGTTGGGAGTAGTGCAAATATATAGACCATTGTTCCAATCTGCTCAAATATCTCAAAAGGCTTGCAATACTGAGGTGCTAACTTGGCACATGATCTAATCCTTAAGGAGCTCCTCTTAGGTTTGATGCACAAGTACACATGCTCTCCAATCTGAAACTCCTTAAATTCCTTGTGTTGATCTACATAATTCTTCTTCTGGTCATGTGTTTCCTTCAAATTCCTCTTCATAACCTTCATTTCTTGTTCCATCTTTGCCAACAACAAAATTATCGATCAAATGAGAACTATTATCTGAAAATGAGAACTCTAGCCAAAAAACCCAAAAAAAGCATGAAAAAACGGGTTGAAACAAAAAGTGTTGATGTTATAATAAAAAAAAAAAAATCGGTTAAATATTCAACTCTTTTAAAAATGGCACTAAAAACAAATTTTTGATATGCAAAGGACACCCTGAAAATGAAAAGTGTTAATGATGAACTAACACCATTTTTTTAAAGGTAAATTTTCAACATTTTTTAATAATAGCATTAAATATAACATATCATGGCTCCAAAAAACTTTAAAATTCCAATGATTTTCAAGCATGACATTAAATATAAAATATCACGTCTTTAAAAAGCCTTAAAAATCCAACAACTTTTAGGCATGGCATTAAATGTAAAATATAACGTCTTTGAAAAACCTTAAAATTCCAGCAATTTTCAGTCATGGTGCTAAATAAAAATTACTTATAATTGTTTTCAACGATAACATTAAACATAAAATATCATAACTTAGAAAATAATTAAAATATTGACAATTTTTCAACCATGGAATTAAAACCAAACATATTTCTATTCAAAGCAAGAGAGTGGAGTGAACTCACCTTCCAGTTGGATTTTCCTCCTAAAAGGGTTTCCTATGTCATATCATTTTTCAAATGTGTTTTTGAGCTTTTATTTCATCATTATCTAATTTTTGCATAATTTTAATTCACATGTATACGTTATTAACAATAATCTACAAATCTATAAATCTAAGGAGATATAAAACTGTAATAGTGTATATTTTCGATTTTTAAGTATAATTTTATCATATATATTGTGATGAATAATCCAGTGGAATATCCATGGCAGTTTATGGATCATATTGTCATAGAGTAGGTTTCTTTGGGTATATTTGGAGATTTGTAGGGGATCTAGATCGCTTGGGCCAAAATTCATAAAGTCCTAATCATGGTCGACAAAATTGTGAATTAGCCTCGTGATCCTATATAGGAGAGGTTTTGCAACTAAAACAAGTCATGGACATCAATCATAATTTAAATCTCCTCATGGTGACCCTAAGAAATAATCTTTGGATATTTGGATAGGATCGATTTTTTAGTGTAAAGGACAAATCATAGGGGGGATTAGGACATCAGGAAGAAACAAAGAACTGGTCGAACAAAGGACTCGAAAATGATCAATCCAATTTGAGTGTCATGAATCATTCATAGTCCCTATTTAAAATGGAAGCGAAGCCAAATCATTGGTTGCAACAATTAGAAATGTATTTCAGTGTTCGTAACATTGAGGAAGAACATAATATTTCATTTGTGTGGCTAAAATTAGAGGGCCATGCCATGACTTGGTGGGAAATCCACACAAAGAACTTGAGGTTGGAGAGAGAACCTCCATTTACTAAGTGGGAGGAATTCAAAACCATCATAAATTCATATTTTTTCCCTATTAGGTATGAAGAGGACAAGTGGATCCGATGGCACTACTTTAACAAAAGGCAGGGGAAAAACATGCAAGTGTATACCATAGAGTTCAAAACGATGGTCATAATGTTGGGTATCTCCCAAAAGAATCAAGATGTACACCTCAATTATTTAGACGACTTACATCGCCATATGCAAGAGAAAGTGATGTTGTTCAAGCCCAGATCAGTGGATGGGGCTTGTGTACAGGAATAATACTTGGAAAACATATGCTTGAAGAAAGAGAAATCAAGTGGATCAAAGTAGAAGGAGAAACCAAATGCTTTAAGGAGAGGAACAAGAAGCAGAAAGGGGGGAATATAAAAAAAAAAAAAAAAAAAAAATAGCATCCATAACGCACTATTGTAAAGATCCCAACAACCACTACAACATTGACAACCATACAGAGGAGAATTGTTGGAAGCTTCATATAGACCTTAACCTGAAGAACAAAAAGAAAGACGGTAAGAAAAAGAATCTCATAGCCACTTATTCGAGCAACCAAGTTGAAATCATCTCAGACATTGATGAGGATATCATCCGCAAATCAATGTAGTAGGTGAATTTGAGTAGCCTTCAACAAGAAGAAGAGAAATAAATTACAAAAATCTTCCATATAAAAAGATACATGTCAAGAGGACCAAGATTGATGCTCTATTTGCCTCAGGATATGTAGTTGCCCTCCCCACATTTACACACTTTTACAAGATCTTTAGGTAAATGTGGAGTTGATTGCTACTATGACCTGACCCAACCTTCAACTTCCAGTTATGGAAGTGGGGCCAACAAACTAACAACTTCATTGACATCCCTCAGAGACCACAAAACACTCAGAAGGCTACAAACTACCCTAGGTGGTCAATCCCTGAGTTGGAATCATTTTTCACTGGCCTAACACCCCAACCACATGCACAACAAGGCAAGGGTACAATTATATGCCTCCAACTACATGCATAGGCATACTTCCATGTGGTTATGGCCTAAATTCCCCATTTTAGTGCATGCAGTCCCGAGATCAGAGCCAATTTTCAAGGCTAGCCTCTGGACCACTGCCCAAAACTTCCAATAACTTTCTAGAATCATACTTTACATAAGGATAATGCTAAGAGGTCGAACTTGAAACTAGAACTTGACCTAGACAGCCTAGAACACACTAGACATTTCATCAAACATATGGTAAACATGTGAGTTAAAACTCGTGAATGCATATATGATCTTAAATATTTGAACTTCATCTGAAAATCACCGAGAAGGTCTAATGCCCTCTTAATTATCTACAACAACACTTGTTAGCCCATGCATTCATCAACCATTCAAATACTTATCAAATCATGAACAAAAGCCATAACTAGAGGACATCATAGAACCATGCTTATAACCATAATATTAAACATGTCAAAACAACCATCAAATCAACATAATAACAAGTACAAGTGCTCATAAATTACAATAGGAAATTACCTCTTATTAACTTATGCACAATCAAACCAATTCAGGGACTTCCATGTAGCACCCAACCATATATTGAGTTGAACCAAATATTTCTTTCAACAAGTAACCCCTGTACCATATTCCAAGCATGAATGTGGGATCTCATGGGATAAACCATGACATAATAAACCAAGTACTCCAGAGGTTAAACCACCTCCACCCTCAAACTATGTGATCTCACCTAAACCGGTCCCAACATCATGGTAATAACAAGTACAAGTGCTCATAGATTACAATAGGAAAATAGCTCTTATTAACTTTTGCAAAATCCAACTAATTCAAAGACTTCCACGTACCACCTGACCATAAATTGAGATTAACCAAATATTTATTTTAGTGAATCACCCCCATGCCATATTCCAAGCATGAATGTGGGATCTCACAAGGACTCTAGAGGTTAAACCACCTGCACCCTCAAACTATCGTGATCTCACCTGAACTGGTGCCAAGATCATGGTAATAATAAGTACAAGTTCTCATAGATTACAATAGGAAAATATCTCTTATTAGCTTATGCAAAATTCAACTAATAAAGGGACTTCCACGTACCACCTGACCATAGATTGAGCTGAACCAAATATTTCTTCCAGTGAATCACCCTTGTGCCATATTCCAAGAATGAATGTGAAATCTCATGGGATAAACTAATACATAATCAACCAAGGGCCCTAGAGGTTAAACCACCTCCACCCTCAAACTATAGTGATCTCCCCTAAAATAGTCCCAAGATCACAAAACCAAACCAAGTTTGGATGCCTCAGAATTTATTCACCATACTTTGAAGAATTTTCCTATGTCCACCCACCTGTCAAGGGCTTCCCAGAGAAAACCATCTCCACCCCCAACCCTTGGAAATTTTCCTAAGACCACCTCACCTAGTTCCAAAGCCTTTCGGAAATCCAAAACTCGATCAATAATGAATCCCATCACACCATGGTTATCCAAGAAATGGCAAGACAAGGCTGAAACCACTATCAAACTAGGAAAAACTCATGCCAAAGACAACAAATGAACCAAATAAATAAATGTATGTACCATTCTCCTCTTCGTGCTCTCTCTCCCACACACACACACTATTCTCAAGCCAAAATTGACAAAAGATAAACCAAATTGTAAAAAATTGTGAATTGGTTCTCTGAATCCTTTTTATGATTGATGTCTCTTTTTTCTTTCATTTTCCTTAATTTTCATTCTAATCTCCTTATCATGCACATTAGTGTCTCTTCACCTCCCTTTTCTCCTATTTTCGTTTATTTTCATAATTAAATGTCAATTATTACCTCTTTGTCATTGTCAATTTCCATAGCCATAGATAAACCAAAAGTGATGCCCACTATAATGCTTTCCCAACATTCAGTTCAGAATACATGTCCCATGACCTTGGTCTTATTTTTCTTTTATTATCCTTTATTACGTGAACTTTAACCTGGAGTTGTTGCAAACCCCTCTTCCTTAGGGGAACACCGTCCTTAGTGTTCTATGACACCTATGACAAGCAAATCGTTGAAAACAAAACATACTGCCTATGGAAATTTATAACATAGCTCGATGCAGTATTTACAATGAAAAACTATTGCAAACTATGACCAACATGGAAAACATGAAAATCATACTACTAAGTGGAGCTTTATAACAAAGCTCAATGTGGTATTTACAATCATATATATCTATATATATATATATATATATATATGATGAATACAACATTGAGCTTTGTTATAAAGCTCCACTTATAGTATGATTTTCATGTTTTCCATGTTGGTCATAGTTTTGCAATAGTTTTTCATTGTATATGTATATAATATATAATATATATATATATATATACACACACACACACACACACCAAAACCTCATTTTCTTGAACCAAAAAATAATTAAGGATATAATGTCCACATTTGATCAACCATCTCCCATATAGCTTCATCGGGCCCAAATTGCTTCCCCTGCACTTTAACTTGCTTGATTGCTCTATTCTGGAGCATGAGTTGTTTCCACTTCAATATCCATTAAGGTTCTAGCCAGAATTCTCCCTCTGGTTCCACCTACAACACAAACCAATCAATCACATGATCAACATTCTGCACATATGTCTTAAGCATTGAAACATGGAAAACATCATGGAATTTCATTGTTGGCAGCAGTGCAAGTCTATAGGCCACTGGTCCAATCCTCTCAAGAATCTCAAAAGGCTTGCAATACTGATGTGTCAACTTGGCATATGATTCAATCCTCAAGGTGGTCCTCTTAGGTTCGATGCACAAGTACACATGCTCTCCAACCTAAAACTCCTTAAATTCCTTGTGTTGATCTACATAACATTTCTTCTGGTCTTGTGTTTCCTTCAAATTCCTCTTAATAACCTTCATTTTTTGTTCCATCTCTGCCAACAACAAAGTTACCAATCAAATGAGAACTATTACCTCAAAACAAGAACTGTAACCAAAAACCTCAAAAACCATGAAAAAATGGGTTGAAAACGAAAAGTGTTGATGCTGGAATAACAAAAAAAAATTGGGTAAATTTCAACATTTTTTAAAAATGGCAGTAAAACCCAATTTTTTATGTGCAAAAGACACCCTAAAAAAAAAAAAATGTTGATGTTGGAGTAACGTCATTTTTTTTCAAGGTAAAATTTCAACATTTTTTAATAATGATGTGAAAGATTAATATCATGACTCTGAAAAACTTTAAAATTCCAATGATTTTTAAGCATCACATTGAAGATAAAATATCATGTCTTTGAAAAGCCTTAAAAATCCAACGATTTTTAGGCGTGACAGTAAATATAAAATATCAGGGCTTTGAAAAACCTTAAAATTCTAGCAATTTTTAGTCATGGTGTTAAAGAAAAAAAAATTATAACTGTTTTCAACCATAGCATTAAAGATAAAATATCATGACTTAGAAAATAATTAAAATCTTGATAATTTTTCAACCATGAAATTAAAACCAAAGATTAATACTACAAAAAAAATTTAACTTTTCAAAATATTTCAAGCATGACATTATGGAAAAAAAAAAAAAATTATGATTAAGAAAACTTTAAAAATTAACACCTCAATGAAAGAGTTATTACACCAATAGTAATTTATTTTTTAAATGCTAAATGTATAGCGATTTTAAAATCTTAGCCTAAAAAAACTTGATACATTGCAACAAAAATTAAAAAATCAACCCTCAAATTGACATGCAGTATACGTGAACTCAACCCATTGTAATGAAAACTTAACGACCAACCATGAAATTGACACATTGTGGGGCAGACTCAATTCATTATAACTACAATTTAAAATCAACTATCAAATTACACATAATGGGATTGGGTTGCTAGTCAAGCGTTGACACAGACTATAGAAAAATAAAAATACAAAATACAAAAGAAAACTAAAATTCAAACATTGTAAAAAAAACACAAACTACTTAAAAAAAAAATGACAAAAGAATCAAATATAAAAAATAAAAAAAAAAAAATAAAATAAAAAAGACTTGAAAAAGCTTGAAAAAGCCATAAAAATGTTTAAAAAAACAAAAAAAATCAAATTAATAAAATAAAATGGGGAAAATATTTAAAAAAAAAAACAAAACAAAACAAAACATTAAAAACGTTTTTAGTTTAAAAAAAAAAAAAAAAAAAACCACATAATTAAAATAAAAATAATAATAATAATAAGTTATAAAATTAAATAATAAATTAAATTTATAATAATAATAATAATAATAAATTTAAACAAATAAAACATAAATAAAAGCTGGCCCCAAGACAGCCTAGGTGATTCTGGAATCAACTAGGCTGCCCGAGGGCCAATTTTTTTTTTGTTCATTTTTTTAATTTCATTTTTTAATTTTTTATGTGGTTTTCTTTTTTACTTTAAAAAAAATAAAAATAAAAAAATTGATGTTTTTCTTGTTCTTTTTTTAATTTTTCTTAAATTATGTGTTTTTTTAATATTTCAACATCTTTTTATTTATTATATTATATATATAATATATAATATATATATATATATATTATACAAATTTTTGTTGTTTTTAATTTTGAATAACCATTTTTCAAAATCGGGTGATTTTTTTGCTAACTCAAAAAATGGGTAATCGGTAATTTTCTTGTTTGATTGGGAACTATGTTCAGCATTTCTGGTCCAATCAACGCCTTATTCACTAGATCACTCTAGCTGATAGGAGTATTACAACTCCGCTTGTAAAGAACCTCAAATGGATTCATCTTCAAGGATTCCCGGTATGTATTATTATATACAAACTCCATTAGTGGAAGATATTCCTCCCACTTCCTTTGTCGATTCATAATGTACATCCTTAACATGTCCTCAAGAATCTTGTTAACCCTCTCTGTCTGTCCATCCATATGCATATGATAAGTTGTACTGAAAGCCAACTTTGTCCCCAAACTTGCAAATAACTCCTTCCAAAGCCTAGAATTGAACTTGGCATCTATATCTGATATGATCTTCTTGAGAAAAACATGCAACCCCACTATCTCCCTAATGAAGATATGAGCTACCTCACTAGCTGAATTCATAGACTTAACTGCAATGAAGTGAGCTACTTTACTTAACCTATCAACCACAACCATGATGGAATCATGCTGCTTTGGTGTCCTCAACAAACCTATAATGAAGTCCATGGAAATGACCTCCCATTTCCACTCTGGAAGCCAAATAGGCTATAGTAGACTAGCTGGATGCTTACACTCTATTTTTACCTACTGACAGTCCAAACATCTAGCAACAAACTCAACCACTTCTTTTTTCAAATTCATTCAATGATAGAACTTATTAACTATTTTCGATGTCTTTTGACACCATTGGTGACCTAAATATGGCTTGACATGAAACTCCCTTAAGGTAAGCTTCTTAATCTCATTGTCATCTGACACATAAATCATGTTCCTGAATCTGACCAATCCATCTGTTATGAGATGCTACTCCTTATCCCTATCACCTTCACCCTGTTGTTGTAACTTATGCCTTAACTACTAATACCTATCATCACGCTACCCTTCTTGCATTATCCACTCCTGTAAGTCTGTCCCATAAGAACTCACTATTGTAATGTGATTCACCACCACTTTTCTACTGAGAGCATATGTAGCCTTATTCTTCTTTCCCTTTATGTACATGATCTTGAAGTCAAACTCACAGAGGGTAGCCAATCATATAGCTTGTCTGGCATTTAGATTAGGTTAGTCATACAAGTACCTCAATTCACTAGGATCGCTCATCAAATGAACCTCCTACCAAGAAGATAATGTCTCCACATATTCAAGGAATGAATGATAGCTTCCCACTTAAGATCGTGAATCACATTGTCACTCATGCTCATTCAACTTCCTTGTCTCATAGCATACCACTTGTCCTTCCTACAACAGGAATCCACCAAGTCCTCTCTTGCAAGCATCTATACATACCATGAACTCTTTATCAGGATATGTAATCTTCAAGGTAGGAGCACTAAGTAAATTCTTCAATTGTTCAAAACCAGTTGCACATTGTTCAATCCATTCAAACTTCTTCCCTTTTTACTGCAAGGATGTTATAATATAAACAATCCGCGAGAAGTTCCTGATGAAGCATTTATAATATCCTGCTAATCCCATAACCGATCTGACCTCATCCACATTCTTAAGAGTTGGCCACTCCATGATAACTTTAATCTTTTTTGTGTCACTACTATACCTTCCTTGGAAATAACATGTCCTAAGTAGTGAAATTCAGTCTGAAAGAAAATGCACTTGCTAACCTTGGCATACAATTGATGCTCTCTCAACAATATCAATATTGTTTCTAGGTGATCTACATGCTCTTCCTAATTCTTAGAATATATCAATATATAATCAATTAATACTATCACAAACTTGTCTAGATAAGGATGCAACACATTGTTCATTAAGCACATGAGAGTAGCTATAGCGTTAGTAAGACTAAAAGGAACCACCATAAACTCATAATACCCATACCTGGTACATAATGCAATCTTCTAGATGTCCTCTTCTTTGATGCATACCTGATGATATCCTAATCTCAAGTCAATATTTGCGAACATTGTTGCTCCCTTCAGTTGATCAAACAAGTCATTAGTCCTCAGCAAAGGATAATTGTTCTTGATAGTCACCTTGTTCAACTTCCTGTAATCAATACCCAACCTAAGAGTACCATCATTCTTCTTCAAAAACAATATTGGTGCACCCCAAGGCAATACACTTGGCCTTATGTATCCCTTATCAAGCATCTCCTTAAGCTGCAACTTCAATTCTACCAATTACAGAGTGTTCATCCTGTAAGGTTCCTTTGATGTTAGTGCTGTTGTTGGTACCAACTCAATAGATAAATCCACTTCCCTATGAGGCGGTAACTCTGAAATATCTATGGGAAACGCTTCTTGAAATTGCTACAAAATAGGATACCTCTTCAAGAATTCATCGTCCTCAACATCCTTCCCCTTGTCACTAGAAACAAGCACTGCAAATAATACACACCCTGTCCTAAAATTGCACTTAGCTTGCATAGCAGTAACCATTCTTACCAATGTAGGCTTCTTCCTTCCCTACAAGATTCTCTTCTCTCCATTATAATCTAGACACTCAATACCCTTCTCATAACAATCTACCTTATTCTTGTGATTAAACAACCAATCCATATCCAAAAGCAGATCATACGATCCCAAAGGAAACACATTTAGATGTGTTGATGTAGGCACACCATTTAGCTCAAATACATAATCTCTCAACCAATGATAACCTCTTTTCTTGGTCCCTGTAACCAACTAGACCAGATAAGACTCTGCATGCACTTCTTTATTCAAGCCACACTCATCCACTAGGTCAAGAATAACATAATTATAATTAGATTTGGGATCAATCAAAATGGAAACAAATTAATCACAGAGCTTACCATCCATCTCAATAATGGATTCCTAATTATCCATCTACATGTTATAAAGTGTTCCATAAATTCGAGGAATGCTCTAACCGACATCCCCAGTTTTCTGCACCTCCTGAGCACTATAGATTTGAGTTTTTCCACCCTAATAAGATGAACAATTATCCTTGAGATTATCCTTGCCACAAATCCAACACTCATTCTCTACCAGTACCTTTATTATGCTACTCTCCAGGATAAGATCCATGTACCTTAATAGCTACACTAAACTTCCTGTAAGGAGCCACATTTTCTTTCTCACCTCCATCCTGAGGTCTTTCCCGCTACAGAGGCCATTTTCCTTTAGCCTTATTATTCCCTTTCCAATCACAATTAGGCTCAGACTTACGCTTCGACTTCTCATAACAATACTTCAAATTCCCAATGATTTCCTCCAATGACTGAGGCTCATCATACTCAATTAAATCTTTTAATGCTAAAATAAATCCACTAATGAACCTTTGGACCTTTGTCTTCTCATCCTTGAGGTAAGGCACATACCTCAACAACTCTAGAAACTTGGTCGTATACTCTTCATATTTCATAGATCCCATCTTGAGTTCATAGAACTCCTTAGCCTTTCCATCATAATATCTCTTTAACAAGTACATTTTCCCGAGGAGTCTTTTAAACTCAGGCCAACTCAATGCTTCGTCCTTGATGCCTCTCACATGCTTCACATCTTCCCACCAAATATATGATTTTCCCTTGAAACTAAAAAATATTTATCCTAGCTTTCATTTTCTCTGTATAATAATGTAGCTCGAAGAACTTCTTCATTCCAAGCAACCATGCTTCTGCATCTTCTAGTTTCTACATCTCTCCATAAAATGTAGGAGACTTGGATTTCTTGAACTCATCCAGCAAGTACCCCCTCTCACTCCTCCTATAAGGATGATGGTGATAATGACCATGATATCTATATGAACTAGAACTAGAATAGAACCCATAACCACTACCTCTCCTGTCAAGTGTATCCAACCATCTACCATTTCTGACTGTGTCATCCTTGTCCAACATGTGCCCTGATCGAGACTTGCTACCATATGCCCCATTAGTCCTTTCCGCCTGTCCATAATTGATCCATGGTTGTCCGTATCTCTATAAATCCGATAATATATTAAGGATAACTGCATTGACCGCAACTTTCTTTTCCTAATTTCAGACAAGCCTTTCCTATGACTGAATTATCTTGTCATTATATTCCTTGCAAGTTTTTATTTTTTCCTTTAGACTTGTCAATGTATCTGATATGTCAGGAGAGTACTCTTCTGTGTTTCTCAGTTGATCTATAAGGAGAGTCATGTGAACTGTAATCCACCATTCTTCCGTTAATCTCTAATATTCTTCTTCCTACAAACATACCATGTTAGATAAACCAAATATAAACATAATCAAACGTACCTTAGTGAATTTTAGGGGAGGCTATATCGTCTGCACAAATCAATCCATATTAACACGATATACATGTATATACTCATAAAAACACCAACATATAAAACTATCGACATCATGCATGATAACTCAACTGTAACACTGACTATATGCATGACAACCATAGCCACTACAATGTGGGCATATGACTAACATCTATGCATAACAATCACATCTAGCCCATCCATTCCAAGTGTTTGAACCTGGAAGCCTGATACCAATCTATAACCCGATCCTCCCCACATTTACCTTATATTCATTAGAGAAATTTTAAGGTCTAAAATTGGCCTCCTAAAGAATATTATAAAATAATTATGGAAATAATAAAATAATATTAGATTACCTCATCAAGTTTTGGAGGGAATAAAGAAAAAACTACTTTTTCAACTTATCTCCCTACGATTTTACTCAAATTATGAGCAGGAGCACTTGTTCAATGCAAAATTTAATTTTAGATCCAAGGAGTACCCATGTGCATACTTTTGATGGGCCATATTAGACGAAAAATGTGAAATGCATGAAAAGACGTTATTCCAATCACATTTTTTCATGTATTTCACATTTTTCGTGTAGTAGGGTCCATTGAATGTATGCAACATGGGTACTCCTTGGAAGAAAAATAAAATTATGCATCCAACGAGTGCTCCCACTCAAAATTTGAGTAAAATCATAGGGAGATAAGTTGAAAATATGAATTGAATAGTTTTTTTCTTTTTCTTTTTCTTTTTCTTTTTACCTTTTTACTCCAAAAAATGTTGAATCATCCACCATGTTTTACATCATCATATTGAACCCTATTGGTTCCTATAAAGTTGATTTTTATTGTAAATTATTTTTTTGAAGCCCATTTTTACCTCAAAATTTCTCTAATGACAAGCTCTCTAGGTAAATGTGGAGCTGAGTGCTACTATGACCTAACCCATCCTCCAAGTTCTAGTAATGGAAGTGGGGCTAAAAAAATGACAACTTCACTGACATCCCTTAGAGTCCATAAAAAACGCATAAGGCTCCAAACGACCCTAGGTGGTCAATCCCTAAGTTGAAACTGTTTTTCACTAACCTAACACCCCCAATAGCATGCACAACAAGGGAAGGGTGTAGTTATAGGCCTCCAACCACATGCATAGGCCTGCTTCCATGCAGTTATGGCCTAAATTACCCAATTCAGTGCTCGCAGTCCCGAGATCTTGGCCCCTTTTCCAAGCTAGCCTCCAAACCACAGCCCAGAACTTCCTATAACTTTCTAGAATCATACTTTACATAACAACAATGTTAAAAATTCAAACTTGAAACCAGAACTTGACTTAGAAAACCTAGAACACACTAGAAATTTCGTCAAACATATGGTAAACATGTGATTTATAGGTGATAAATGCATATCTAATATTAAATCTTTGAACTTCATCTGAAAATCACTAAGAAGGTCTAAAACCCTCTCAATTAGTTGCCACAACACTTGTTAGCCCATGCATTCATCAACTATTCAAATACTTATCAAATCTATAGCTATAGCACATCATAGAACCACACTTACAACCAACATATAACCATAATATTAACCATGACAAAACAACCACCGAATCAACATAATAACAAGTACAAGTGCTCATAAATTACAATAGGAAAATAAATCTTATTAACTTATGCAAAAACCAACCAAGTCAGGGACTTTCATGTACCACCAAACCATATAGTGAGCTAAACCAATTCCTTCTTTCAACCAATCACCCCCGTACCACATTCCAAGCCTGAATGTGGGATCTCATGGGATAAACCAAGACATAATCAACCAGGGAATCTAGAGATTAACCACCTCCACCCTAAAACTACCGTGATCTCACCTAAACTGATCACGAGATTACAAAACCAAACCAAGCATGGATGCCTTAAAATTTCTTCATCATACCTTGAGGAAAATTTTTATCTCCACCCATATGTCGATGGATTCCTGGGGAAAACCATCTTAACCCCCATCCCTTGGGAATTTTCCTAAGACCACCTCACCCAATTCCAAAACCTTCCAGCAATCCAACGCTTAACAAATAATGAATCCCATCACACCATGGCCATCCAAGAAATGGAAAGGAAAGGTTGAAACCACTGTCAAACTAGGAAAAACTCATGTCAAAGATAGCAAACAAGCCAAATGAACAAATGCATGTACCATGCATTCACACCTCAGCTAGGAAATCACACGTGCAACCTGTTACCTACAAAATCTTCTTGTTGAAGTTGTTGATCCAACCTTCTCCTTGATTTCCTTTTCTTGTCCTTTTCCTTCCTTTGGTTTCCTTTACTTTCATTGTTTACTTCCTCCTCTTGGTGCTCTCTCTCTCTCACTATTCTTAAGCCAGAACTCACAAAAGCTAAACCAAACTGTCAAAATTTGTGAACTAGTTCTATGAAGCCTTTTTGTTATTGATGTCTCATTTTTTTCTTCATTTTCCTTAATTTTCCTTCTAATTTCCATAGCATACAAATCTATGTCTCTTCACCTCCCTTTTCTCTTATTTTCCTTTATTTCAATTAGTAAATTCTAATTATTTCCTCTTTGCCTTTGCCAATTTCCATAGCCATAAATAAATAAATTGTGATGCCCGATATAGTGCTTTCCCAACATTCAACTTGGAATATGTGTCATGTGACCTTGGTCTTATTTTTCCTTTATTATCCTTTATTACATGAAGTTTAACCTGGGGTTGTTACAGGATCACAGGAAAATATCATTGTATTTTATGAATTCAAGCTTTTGTGATCCATATTACATTAAGAAGAGTCTTTTCAATAGAAATCACATAAGAGAAAAATTTTCCGATGCATTTCGAACCATCTCTAATACCAATGTTTCGACATGTTTTGAACCTATGAGTTTCAATGTGGTCTCCCTCTACACTAATGTCCCTATCATCGAGGCCATCGAGGTCATCAAGCGTATTATAGATCCTGATACTGGTAAGTTAGTTGATATATGTCTTACCTCTACTTTATTTTCCTTCGATGGGGAATTCTATGAATAAATTTGGCGTGCCTCCATGGGTTCCCCCCTCTCCCTTGTGGCGGCTAATCTATTCATGGAGGATTTTGAATCAAAGGCCTTGGCCTCTTCTCGTCTTCTGCCTAGGATGTGGAAGAGGTTTTTGGATGACACTTTTGTCATTTGGTCCCATGGAAAGGAAGAGTTGGACCTTTTCTTCCTTCACGTTAATAATCAGTCGAATTCCATAAAGTTCACCATGGAATTTGAAATTAATAATAGTCTGCCCTTCCTTGACATCCTCCTCTCAAGGAATGAAGATGGATATTTTTCTCATCAAGTCTTTCAGAAGAAAATTCACACAGAGAAATATCTTCATGTTAATTCTCATCATTTCCTGGCTCAAAATCTTGGCATTCTCAATACTTTAGTGACTGGAGGTTTAAGGGTTCCTAATGATAAACATCTCAATGAGGAGAAAGCGCACCTATTGATTGTTTTCTTTAATAATAGGTATAGTAGACACTAGTGTACTAAGGATTTCCTCAAAGTTGAAAAAGGGTCCTAATACTAAGAAAGAAACTAAGGATCATTTTTCTTGGGTTCATCTCCCCTTTATCCAAGGAACTACGGACAATATAATGAGGATCCTAAAGAAGCATAAGGTTCCTTCAACCTTTAGTCCTCTAAATACCATCTGAAGCTCCCTAAGATCCATTAAATACCTTGTGGACCCCAAAAATATGAAAGGAGTTTATGTTATCCCTTGCTCTTGTTGGACTCCCTACATTTGTGAGACTGATCGCTTGATTAATCAAAGCATTCGTGAGCATGCAACTGACATAAAGCATGGTAGGACCCTCTCCTCTGCTTTGGAAAAGCATGCAGAAAAATCTAGGCATCACATATGCATTGAGGAATCCCATATCATTGCCAAGGTTAGTCATTTCCATCATCATAAATTCAAGGAGACCTTGCAAATCGAAAAAAGGCCCAATAATTTAAATAGAGACGATGGTTGGAATATTAGCAGATGCTGGGTCCCCATCCTGTCCTCCATGTTTGCTTCTATTTGCAAATTATTTTGGTTTTTAGGGTTTGACATTTCTATTTATGAAGTTTTTGTTTCTATATAGGTATTTTCATTTAATTTTCATATTCTTTTGATCTGTTTTCTCACCTTATTAAAAAAAAAAAAAAAAAATCCCTTCCTTTTGATTGCTTTGTTTTAATTTTAGTCTCATTTAATTATTATTTTTGTTATAGGATCTTGACTCATTAATCAGGTCTTGTTTCACACACACACACACACACACACACAGATATATATATATATATATATTACCCTCCCTTTTGATTGCTTTCTTTTAATTTTAGTCTCCTTTAATTATTATTTTTGTTATAGGATCTTGACCCATTAATCAAGTCTTGACTCCTATTGATTTTATTTATTTTTTATTTTTTTTACTATGTTCCCTGCATTTGGTTACTTGGATTGTTTGTTTCTTATTAATGTTTACATTTTTCAATCTTTCTTAATTAATATATTATTATTTTCTATTATTATTATTTTCATCTTAATTATTATATAGATTATAATATTGATATTATTAAACTAGTCATTATATTAGTCATTATAGGAATATTATTTGATCTTAATAATCATTATTAAAATATTAATTTTCATAAAATAGTCATTATATGATCTTTTGGTCTCTACATCACCCTCTATTTAAGCTTGTGTCATGATCTACTTCTTCATCTGGTCTTGATGATGAACCACTCTAGCTGGTTTGAAACGCGTCAACTAAATTTTCTCCTGTGTGATTTCTATCGAAAAGATTCTTCTTAAAATATCATTATAGCAGAGTTGGTTAAGATGTTAGGGTTAGAATTTCATGATAATCCAAGCCCATATCCATTGGGATGGGTAAATAAGGATGCAGAGTTGAAGGTAACAAAACAATGAAAAAAATTCCATTAGTGTTGATTTTATTGATGAAGTATAATTATATGTGGTTCTTCTTTATGTATGTGGAGTCATGTTTGGGAGTCCCTACATGTACATGTAAGATGAAATATTCATGTGGGGTTCCAACCAATATCGACTCATCAAGGATGGAAATTTTTTCACCATCAACATGAACAAATTCAAGTCAAAAATTTTGCTAGTAAGTGCTAATAAAACCTATAAAGTGCTCAGTTCTATCAATAATTATGTTTTATTGTTTTTAATAGAAAATCAATCTATAGAAGATTCAGTCAAAGGCAACGCATACCTAGAGGGGTGCACTAAGAAATAATAAAAACAACTGGAAAAGTTGCTACATGAATACATGGATGTGTTCCAAGATCCTAAAGGGTTACCACCTAATAGGGAAGTGGAGCATGAGATCCAACTATTGCTAGACTCCCCATTGCCAAATGCTGGGTTATATAGGTAGTTTGTTATAGAATCAAGGCGAAGAAACAATTGCAACAACTACTTGAATAGGGTGTCATTCAACCAAATATGTCACTATGTGGGTCACTCATCATCATTGTGTCAAAGAAGGATGGGACTTAGCATATGTGTATATATTACATGGAATTGAACAAGATCATGTTCAAGAACAAGTACCCACCATGTAGGATAGATGATCTACTGGATCAGTTACAACAAGAAAAATACTTCACCAAGCTGAACTTAAAGTTTGGATATCACTAGGTTCGAGTTAAAGAAGAAGACACTTGGAAGATTGCTTTTAAAGCTAGGCAAGGTTTGTATGAGTGGTTAGTCATGCCATTTGGCATGTAATACACCAGCTACATTTATGAGATTAATGAATGGTGTATTGCACCCTTTTATCAATTCATTTGTTATTGTCTATTTGGATGACATATTGGTATATAGTGCTACTTTGGAGGAGCACATATCACATTTGAAATAGGTGCTAGAGACATTAAAGAAGCACTAGCTACTAGAAAAGCTAAAGAAGTGTGAGTTTTCATAGCAATCTTTGGTGTATCTGGGGTATGTGATAGGTGGAGGTGAGTTGAAGATAGATCCTACCAAGATGGAGGACATCATGAAATGGTTGGTGCTTACTAATTTTTCTGAGGTTAGGAATTTCATTGGAGAGGCACAATACCTTAGGAAATTCATAGCCTCATTTTAAGTGGTAGTAGTGCCACTCGACTCCATAAGAGAAAGTGGTAAGAGTTTCCAATGGATAAAGGGTCAACAGAGGGCCTTTGAGGAGCTAAATAAGAAGATAATTCAAGCACCAATTATGGCATTACCAAACATGAAACTTCCCTTTGAAGTGGAGATAGATGTGACTGGGTATGTTATGGGAGCGGTCTCAATGCAAGGAATAAGGCCGGTATGCTACCATTATAAAGTATTTCATGGGGAAATTCTTAACTACCCTACCTACGATAAGGAACTTTATTCCTTGGCGTAAGCTATGAAGAAGTGGAAGAATGATCTAATGGGAAAGGAGACAGTAATCCACACAAATCACCAACCACTACAACACCTACAGGCCTAGAGTAAGCTGTAGTAGACCAGGAATTACAAGTGGATTGGGTTTTTACAATAATTTCATTTAGTGATCAAGTACAAGAAGGACATCTCAAATAAGTTGACCAACATGCTCTTAAGGCCACTGACATCAAATATTATAGCTTTGGGGACTCTTATACACATGGATCCATTCACCCATGGTGCATACAAAGAGGCATATTCAAGGGATGAGGACTTCAAAGAGGTGTTTTAGCGTTTACAAAGTCAAACTCATATGCATAATGGTGACAACACCATTGACTACCAGCTATAGGATGGGTTACTCTACAAGTTTGATAAGTTATGTGTTCCTAAAGGTGAGTGTTTTCATCTAAATAGAGAGGCCCACACTACCAAGGTTGTAGGGCACTTTGGCGTAGGCAAGACCATGGCCAACTTGCAGAGGTATGTGTATTAGCCCAAGATGTAAGAGTATGTAGCTAGGTTCAATGCTTTGTTATAGCAACAAGCCTAGCAACAGGAAACATGGTTTATATCCCTTACTTGTACCCACTTGTCCTTGGGAAAGCATCTCCATGGACATTGTGGAAGGTTTACCAATAACGAGTAAGAGACATGACTACTAATTCATGGTAGTTGACAAATTTAGCAAGATATGTGTTTTGATGCCTTGTAAAAAGACCATCAGTGAGAAAGAAACAACAAACTTGTTCTTTGGATAGGTTTGGGTGCACCTTCAGATACCAAGAAGCATCATTTCAAACATGGACACAAGATTTCTTAGTGCATTCTGGACGACACTGTGGGAGAAGATGGACACAAAGTTGAAGAGATCTACAACATTCCATCCATAGATATATGGGTAGACATAAGTAGTCAGCAAGACATTGGTGCAACTTCTGAGGGGATACAAACGGAAGCATTTAAACACCTAGGATGAAAATTTGGTATATATACAACATTCTTACAATAGATCAACCCACACTTCTATTGGAAAATCCCCATTTGAAACTTGTTTTGGATCTTTTCCACCTTCACCTTTGGATATTACATGTGGGCAACAAGGAGAATCAAGGGAATATATTACAGGAGACGCTTTAAGGGTTAAAATTTTTATAGATAATATCAAGCATATCGATATATAGGTACAAGAGACATTGTACAAGTCACAGTAGAAATATAAGACCGGACATCATCAACATAGAACAAAGAAATCGTTTAGGGTGGGAGACAAAGAATGGCTATAATTAAACAAGGAGAGGCTATAGGGGCTTGGTAAGAAAATCAATAATTTGTGGTATGGTCCCTTCAAGATACTAGAAAAGGTGGGCGATAATGCCTATCGACTTAGCTTACCACCATATATGTCCATTCACATAATTTTGAATGTAGAGAAATGAAACTCTATGAGCCTTCCATTCTAGATCAAGAAGAGGAGCAGGTCCTACCTTTTATGGAGGATTTGGCATCATATGCTCAAGTAGAGTTGACAAAATATAAAAAAATATTAGAAGAGGTCTAGAACTACAATATAGGGGCACCATGACCTTTGCCAGATTGGGTTGAAACTTCCAGCCAAACCTAAATGGTACACCCAAGAGAAGGTTGAGGAAAAATTTCGTCACCTCATTTAGTAGAATCTTTTGGGGACCAAAAGCCTCGAAAATGGGGATTTTTGATTTGGATTGGATAATTATATTGTTTTTAATCCATCTTAATACTTTTAGAGATGAAAAGGTGGAGGAATCAGCTCACAAGACCAATTTTACTGGTGGGACCTACTTTGGAAAATTAGGGTCTAGAACCTTTTGAGAGTGTTTTTAGGCATCAAATGACATTTTTTGGTGGTAAAAAGTTGTCTCTTTGGTTCCACACCTTTATTTTCTTATTATACACACCAATAAATTTCCAAGAACATAATAAGCACGTTAATTGGAATCTACATACGAAAGTTATGCCACTTAGAATTTGACCTTCCTGTTTTCCCCACCATAATTTGGGAGGATGTCCAGTCAGCCCCTGTAATTCATAGAAAGGGATATAGCCATGTGATTGTGATGAATAAGAATCTAGATGAGTCTATATTTTAACTCTAGTTAAGAGTTGAGGTAGTCAAACCTAACCACTAGTAGGCTATTGGGCTATGTTATTACTAGACCACTAGGAGGAAAATGGATTCCATTCTTTCAAGTGCATTTGTTCCATAGCTAAGAAAAAATAGCTAAGAGGGACAGGAGATAAAGCACACATAGAGTATTTGTGCACTGTAGTATCTCACATGCCATAGGACATACTTCTTTGTACTCACAACCATATTTCCGTTGAGAGAAAAGAGTAGAGCAACCTCACCTTCTAGTTAGGTTTTTCTCCCAAAAGGGTTTCCCAGGTCATATCGTGTTTCAAATGTGTTTGTGAGCTTTTATTTCACCATTTTGTATTTCTTGCATAATTTTAATTCACATGCATACACTATTAATAGTAATATGTAGATCTATAAATCTAAAGAGATCTAAAACTATAATAGTATAGATTTTGGATTTTAAGTATAATTTTATCAAATCTGTTGTGACAAGCTATCCAGTGGAATATCCACGATCGTTTATAGATCATCTAGAGAGTTTATTTTAGCCTTTCATTATGCTTTTATTGATTTGCACAAACACTTTTCATAGTTTTTGACACATGATCATAAGTTGTTTTATAGCAATCAATGGTAAACTATAAGTTATCATGTTGCAATTAGTGGTTTCCTAGGGAATACCTCAAAAAATATAAAAAAGTGTGGATAATGCATGTCTATGAGTAGGGTTTAGGGAAGTCAGACACCTATGAGCACTAGATTGTTGAGAAATCTAGGGAAGATTGTTTAGGGTTTTTACAATTGATTTCTCTTTAGCTTTGACAAGTGCTTGTGATTATTAAATTAGTTCATCATCATTATTATTGTAATATATTTATCATCAAGACAAGTTTCAAACAAGAAGATCACAAATGCAACAATAGAGACACCAAAGATAGGCTCCAAGCTAGGGAAAAACCCCTTAAGAGGGGAAAACCCAAAGAACTCTCTTCTTATAGAATTTCTTTCATTAAAGACTTCCAAGACTAAGACACAAGACTATGCACCAAAAGGCTAGGACAACCACCCATAGATCTGCTTCATGAATCTGTTAATGTCTCTACAAAATTCGAGCATGTTGAAACCCTAGTCTTCCACAAAAAATTCACATGTGTAAGGAAAGAAAACCCAAAATAGAGATCCAATCTTCTATCCAACTTTTTTGCATATTTCTAGTTCCTTCACATTTTTTTGCTTGCCTCGGATTGAAGAAAAATGTATATAAATATTGTATATGTAATGGAAGTCAAATTCCTTTATATAGCTTTTTGAGTGGTGCACATGCCTCTTCTAGGCCGACATCATGGGTTGGTCAGCTTGACCCTTTAGGTGGGTTCCTAGACTCTTTTATTACATAAAATACATTTCTTTGCTTTGATACATGATCCCTTTAAACATAGTTACCAATCAAATGAGAAAATTACCGATTAACCATTTTTTTGAGGTAGCAAAAAAAATCATCCGATTTTCAAAAGTGGTTATTCATAATACACTCTTTTTTAAGCATATTTTTGACACTTTAAATTTTCTTATGTAACATTATTTTTTAAATGTTAGTGATTTTCATGCTGATTTTGAAAAGTGTTGATGCAGCATCAACCCATTCTTTTTAGCAACTTATTTTTGACAGTTTATACTTTTTTTATGTATCAAGTATGAACATTTTTTTTACATGTTATTGATTTTCATGCGGATTTTGATAATTGTTAATGCAACATCTACCCTTTTTGTTTAGAGGGCTTACTTTTCACACTTTAAATTTTCTAATGTATTAAGTGTGAATAATTATTTTTAAATGTTAATGATTTTCATATTGATAATAAAACATACAAATTAAAGTTTAAAAACTTGACCAAAAAAAACAAATAAAAAAAAAAAAAAAAAA
>APFE030672797.1:8253-33609 GCA_000404065.3 Pinus taeda | reverse complement strand
GCGCGCATGTGTGTTATTCCAACATCAACACTTTTCGTTTTTAGCCTATTTTTCATGTTGTTTTGGGGTTTTTTTGCTAGAGTTCTCATTTTGAGGTAATATTTCTTGTCTGATCAGTAACTTTAGTTATAAGGGGCTTTACATTATGACCTTGACTTTGACTCTTATACAAAACCCTAAAACACTCAATAGGTGTTTTAACCTAAGACAAGAGACCAATGGGCAAGAAACCCATTTAAAATCATTTTTCTTTTACAAAATATACTTTCTCTTTTTCTTTCTTTTGATAAGTACAATAATAATTTTATCAATTCATGGTCCAAACACAATTATGAAGACAAAAACTAGTTACAACTTTCAACACTCCCTCTTAACTAGGAAGTTATTCATAATTGACCACGTGTACATGGATAGTTCTTCCATTGAAAAGCTCTCATAAGAATAGTCGGATTGCTAATCCATCTCATAAGCTATATTTTCAGCTTATTTTAGTGCATCTCATCATATTAACCAACATTTTCATATAGAAAGGACTTAACTAACAACTCTACCTATCCACTATATTAGAGCATAATGTTAGGGAGACAATGATTTATAGACACCTTCATCATTGTCTCTCAAGGCACATAACCCATCCGAACGTTTGCAAGCTATGTTCTTTTAGGACCATTCCTCTCTTGGATTTACACATCCGCAATGAAACTCCTCTTCAACTACTCATACTTCTGGATGCCCTACCTCATCCTCAAAGAGTATTAGTTCCTGAGGCTACTTATATCCTCAAGAAATATCAATCTCATATGCTTACCCAGTCCTCCATTATTTATTCATTTATGTGAAGACAAGAATGATGTGTCTATCTATCCCTCTCCATTAAGGAGGATCTACTCATGCCTTTACACATGAAAGGAATATATCCAATATCCCTCTCAACTAGGGACTTGCTTCCAATAACACCTATCTATTCTTCTATGGAGATCATAGAACTACCATCTACTTGTAGGCTTCATTTTTCTACATCTTCAACTTCTATGCACATCATGGAGCCATATTCTTTCACAACTTCTCACAGGAACAAACCATAACTTTCCATATCATCAATCTTTATCAATTGCATATTCATGAGCCAGTCACATAGCTCGCTCCGAACATCAGGAAAGTGATTCTCAGTGATATATATCCTTTGGACTTAGACTACCAAAGTTATCCACTAAATTTCTATAATTGAATCTCAGGCATATCTTATTTGTCTATCACTAAATATTCCTGCAGAGCATCTTCTTTTGGTAGCAGAACTATATCAAACCATCAAAGTCATCAGATTATAATAGTTTCTTTTCAACATGTCTTGCCTTGTTTTCGTCAATATCCTTATTCAATCATCAGGAAGAGTCAACCTCACATCAGGTCATATTTCCAGGGATTTTGTAGCTTCCTCTAAAGTTGGAAATCTTTCATATCATTTCAAATGTTAATTACTACCAACATGTCTTCAACTGGAAGAGCCTAAACAAATTCAAAACATGTTAATGAAACCAGGCATATTTTTGTATCCTTCTCTTCCTGCATAATAAAAAACATAATTTAACTAAATCAAAGAATAATTTTAAAAACATTCATACCTCTTACTCTTATCTCCAATCATGTGATGAGAACATCTACTATCTATGTACCATTCATCTTCTTCTTCAAATGAGCAGAGAGAGATCGCACATGATATGTTTTTCTTCTTTCCGCTTATTATGAGAAATGTTGGTGGATCCATCTTTTTCAAGTCTTCTGACATCATTATTATTATATAGTTTCTTACCATGTTGTATGTGGCAATCCATAGACTTGTTCTTGAATTCTTTGGCCACATGCCCAAACTTGTCACAAGCATAACATATCATATGAGCAAAGGAAACATAATATTTATGTTTCATATTCCTTCTATTGCAATCAATGGATTTGTAACCAAATATATTGCAAGCAAAACAATATCCCTTAAAGTACCTAGAAGTTGATGATCTTTATGTGAGGCGATTATTAGCTTGAAACAATCTACTTCTGCAATGCGTCCATAATTATGACATATAGAACATTCAGCATTATTTTTTTTTCTATATAAGTCTAATATCTATTATTGCAACAAAATAATACAAGGAGGCATTGGCCTCTACAGTTCAGTGCCAAGGTTCATGGCATAATACATCAGAAGCAAGATTAAGACTGCCCAAAAGTGGGAAACCAATCCAATCCAAAATAAGATTGTTGCCCACGTAGGGGAAACCAACAGTTGAATCATGTAGAAAAATTCTATTGACTTCATTTTCAAGGCTAACGATTTTGATCAAAAATTCAAAAAATAAACCATAAACTTGATTGACATGACCCTGAAAACCGAAGACGCGCTGTGAATTATGTGTCATGTGGTGTTGACGGGTGTTCTTCGATGATGAAACACTTGTAGACGTCAAGGTCGTCCTCGTCATTCTGCAGCGCCCCTGTGTCATCCTTCACCTGAGGTTCTTAATCTTGCTCCGCTGTAATAGTCTTGCCCTAAGCATTATCCCTCTTCTCCATTGCGCCAGTGGGGTGTCATTCGTTGCTGGATGGATCCTCTTGGAAGGTGCCTGTGATGGTCGCCTTGACAAGTGGTCAGTTCAGAGAGCAATGGTATATGAATTGGGTCGAATAGTTGGGATGTTGAGAGCTGGAGGGGATGTCACTAGTTGGAACGGTAGTTTGTGAAGGGTGGGAGTGGGTAGAGCTTAAGTGGCCTCTACTACTGCAAGTTTCTGGATAACGGCCTGAGACATAATTTGCAGTGGGGGAAGAGGATTCTGAAATTGTTGAAGGCGGAGAACGGGGCATTCTACCTCTGCTACTACCCCTTCTGTTGTGAATTTGATATCAATCAAGGCATGATGGCGTGGGGATGAAGAGAATGATTGTGTGAGGTCAGCACTAAGTGGGGCTTGGAAGGCTTAGAGGGCTCAGAAGGCACAGAATTGAAAGTCAGGTTGTAGATTAGGCTTTGAGAGTAATGGTCGTCCTATCCTAAATCAATGCAGCAGAGAATGTTGCATTGCCTGCCTATTGTTGTTCGTGAACTTGGCTCCACTGCAGCCAGGGGGAAATTGCAACTCAGAGGCATAGGAGTAGAAATAGATGAGGTGGTCGTATATTATCTGAGGGCTCCATGATGCAAATTCGAGGCAGGTTGGCGCTGGCAAGTTGATTCGAGTGTCGAATTGAATGTTATTTACTACTGCTGCAAGATGGTTTTATGGCTTTGTGTGCAGGTTTACGGGTGAACATGTGGCTATGCCACTTTCCATCTCATTCCCCTACCATTAGATTAGCCCCTACATACACTTGAATCCAGGAGTTTTGCTTCTTTGTGCACCAGGTCAGTGCATTCCTGTAATTGAGTGTTATCATTAAGGATGGTGAGGGATCCTGATTGGAGTGCCTGATCATGGTCTACCCCTATATTTGCCAATATATCAACAACCTTATTGCTCTCTCTCTCTGACATGATTGAAGGTGATAGCTGTCTTATTTTTTAGCCATTTCTCTATGAGTTCTAAATGAGCCGCCAGTCTCCAACTAGTAGCCACTTTCGAAGCCGAGGTCCCCTGTTGTATTTTGGTAGCCATATTGATGAGGATTTGGGAATCCCCTTCTATTATAACAGGGTGGAAATTATGTTGATGAGCCAAACACAGTCCCTTCCATAATCCTTCCAATCCTTCTGAGTTATTCGTATCCCAACCAATTGATCCAAAGTAAAGTAATAAAGGGTTGCCTTCATGATTCCTGAATATGCCTTCATATTCTGCTTTTCTTGGGTTTCCTTTTGAGGCCCCATTGAAGTTTAGCTTGATCACATTTTTTGGGGGGGTATTCGATTGAGTGGACGGCCTAGCAGTGATAGTAGAGATATTGTGATCATCCTGAACCTGCGGAATCCATATATTCCAATTCTCCCAAATACTTTTTTCCTGTGCCTGAGTGGGTAAGTCATCTGCTTGCCATTTCTGTAGAGCCAAAGTTTCTTGAATGTGCTGGCAGAAATTGCTCCAATGATGTCCAGGGGAGTGCATTGATTTTTGAAGATTATTTTGTTTCTTTCCTTCCAAATTGTCCAAAGAAGTAGACCCGAAAGGATTGTCCATAGATAATTTAGATGCTTACTATTATAAGGAGCGGGTGCCCAATTACGAATGGTACTTATGATGTCCGCTGAGATTCTGCAATCCCTTTGACACCTGAAGTTGAGTTTTTCCCATAATTTGTTGGCCAAGGTGCATGAATCCATGAGGTGATGAATGGTTTCACTTTGCTGCTTACAATTGGGGCAATATGAAGGTCCATGGAACCCTCTTTTGATGAGATTGTCCCATGTAAGAATTCTTTTATGATATAGAAGCCATGTGAAAGTGGATACTTTGGGCCATATTCCAGGCGTCCATATACAATCCCAAACGTAGTCCACTGGTACCTGTGCTTGTATCATCAACCCATATGCCTCCTTTGTGATGAATATCCCCCGCGAGATGTATCCCCATCTTAAATGTATTTCTTGTCTAAGTATTTGATTTTCCTATTGGTGAGCTCTGTGTGCATTTCTTTGTAGTAGTCTTCAATTTCTTGATGAATTATCTATTTGGATATTTTCCATTGCCTAAATCCTTGATTGATATGGTGAGTCCAATGCTGAGAAACATTTTCATTCTGGTTAATGTCATTTTCCTCCAAATTTTGTGGTGGGATGGATTCTACCATTTTTTGTCTTTGTTGCCATGATTCAACCCAAAAATGGGTAGTGCCTCCATCTCTTATCTCCCAGAAACTATGTTGTTGTATCATTGCCCTATGTTGTATTGTTGCATTCCAAATCAGAGATCCTACATCATTATTGGTGAGTCTAATCATCTCTTCCGGAAGTCTATTATTCGCATATTTTGCAGCCCAAAGTTTGGCCCATGGTGTGTGTGGGGCTGATAACCATTGCCACCATAGTCTTGCCCCCATCATTGCATTACTATGTTGATGATCCCGCAATCCAAGACCTCCCTGCTTTTTTGGTGTGCAAACTGTCGACCATTTCACTATTGCCCATTTTTTATTTTGCCCTGAGGATCCCCAGAGAAATTTGCACTGCATTTCCTTGATCTTTTTGAGCACCCATTTCGGCACTGCGAGAACTGAGAAAAGGTATAGAGGCATAGTTTGTAAAACAGCTTTGACTAGAACAAGCTTGCTTGCCATATTGAGGGCTCTATAAGTCCATAGAGATAGGTGGCCTTCAATTTTCTCTAGGAGAAGTTGCCAGGATGTGTGCTTTATAGCAGAGTCTATCAGTGGTGCACCCAAGTATTTGGAGGGTATATTGGCTGCAAAAAAACCTATGATTCATGCAATGATTCTTTGGGTTGTAGGGGGAGTGTGAAAGAAGAATATTTGAGACTTAACAATGTTGATTGTGTTTCTTGAAGCCATAGAGAAGGTATCTAACAAGGATTTGAGAGTATGAGCTTCATGGACTGAAGGGTTCCCAAACAACATATTAGCATCCACAAATTGTTAATGAGTTATGGCAGAGGTTCCATGGACAGAGATGCCTCTGAGGTCTTGAGAGTGAAGAGCATGCTTGATGAGGCAACCTAAGCCTTCTTCCATGAGGACAAAAAGAAAGGGAGAGAGGGGGCCTCCTTGACAAATGTCTCTGGAAGGGGAGAAGGGGTGTGATGGGACTTCGTTTACTAAGATGGAGAAAAAGTGGAGGATATTAGATTCATGACCCATCTGACTCAGGTCGGGTTGAAACCAAAGGAAGTGAGCATTTGGTTTATGTATGTCCATCTTAATTTATCAAATGCTTTAGATAAATCAATTTTGAGAAGCATACCTTCTTGTTTGTTGTGCTCTAGGGAGTGAATGATCTCATGCATCAGAATTATGCCTTCAAGGATATGAAATCCTTCCACGTATCCCGACTATTCCTACGAGATGAGTAATGGGAGTAGCAACTTGAGTCAGTTGGTGATGACCTTCGAGATGATTTTATATATAACATTGCAGAGAGATATGGACCTAAACTTCTACGGAGTGCTGGGTTGTTCCTCTTTAGGGATGAGACCTATCAAGGTAGCATTTAGAGACGGAAGAAGCCAGTTCATAGTCTGAGACTCATCCACCACCTTCCAGACCTCCATTTTGATGAGATCCCAGAAGTGATGGAAAAAGTTGGAGGTGAAGTTGTTGGGTCCATGGGCTTTCCCATCTTTTAGTTGAGGTATTACTGATTCGACTTCCATAAGAGAGACAAGTCAAAGTAATAGCTAATTGTGCTCTTCTGTGATGATTTTTGGTATATGCTGAAGAATTTTATTTATTGCGGGTTGCCTATCTATTTGAGGCTCTTGATGTACCACTTTAAAATGAGTGAGGAATTTTCTCTCAATGTCTTCATGTTCCTCCAATCATTCTCCCTGTTGATTCTGAAGATGTGCAATGTTATTATGCATTTATCTTTGGATGGTGGTGTGATTAAAGAATTTGGTATCCCTTTCCCCCTCTTTTAACCATCTAATTCTTGATTTTTGTTTCTAAAGTACCTCCTCTTGCTTCCTTATGTCTTCTAGCTAAGTGAGGAGATATTATTCTTGATTTGCTAGTGTTTCGGTTCTTCCGCCCTCAATAATTCTCTACTGGAGCTCATTCATGCTTTTCTCAAGCATTTTTTAAGCTTGAAAAACGTTGCCGAAGGTGGAGTGATTCCATTGCTTGATTTTTTTTTGAGATTCTTTAGCCAGTGTTGGAATCGATAAATGATTGACCCTTCAGGAGGAGTGAAGTTTTCCCAGGCTGTGTTGACTGTATTTTTGAAATCTGGATGTGAGAGCCAGAAAGCTTCGAATCAGAAAGGTTTTCTGGTAGGGTCTCCTAGTCTTTGCCATTGAAGTGAAATGGGCCAATGACCTAATCCTGACTGGGGGAAGATTGAGGCTGTGATGTCCCCTCCCAGATGAATTGAATTGTTTGAAATTAGAAATCTGTCTAGCCGAGATGCAATTTGTTGGGATCTTGACCTTTTGTTGTTCCAAGTATAGATTCCATTACTGAATGGCAAGTCTATCAATCAATTATTTTGTATGTAATCTCTTAAGCATCTACTTTCATTGTCCAACTTAACTCTACTGCCTTTTTTTCCTCCAGTTTAGTAATCATGTTGAAATTCCCACTTGTAATCCATAGTGGGTGTGTTCTGGTGGAATTGAGAGCTTCCAAATTGTTTAATAGTGCAAACTTTTGCATAGAGTCTTGAGGAAAATATGCATTTGACAGATGACCATGTATATTGGTTCCTATGATGTGAAAAGTGGAATGTATAAGATGATGGGAGGCATGAAAGTCTGTGAGTGAAATAGCTTGTGTATTCCAAGCGATGGCAAGTCCTCCCGAAGCACCATACACATCTACTGTAACTGTTTGACATCTCGGCCAAGCTTTGGATAGAATAGAGCCCAATGTTCTACTATTGTATTTGGTTTCTTGCATGAAGAAGATATGGGGGTTTTCATGATGTATCATGTTTATTATCATTCTGTATTTCCCAGGACTGTTGAGCCCTCTTAAATTCCATGAGATGAGCTTCATGGGTGACCAGTGGGTAATGATGTGTAATACTTGGTTAACTTGGAGCATCTACCTGGCTCCACCAACATTTCCCCAATGAGAATGGTTCGTTGCAGATTTGTCTTTCTACCCCTTTTCTTACCATATTTGTTTATATTTTTCCCATCCCAGTTGCTTCCTAGTTGTATGCCTAAGGTTCTCTGCTGATGCACTCTTGAAAGAACTACTTCCAAGTTTTCGAGTTGCTTATCCGGAATTTTGTCGAACTCTTTTTTTTGCAAGCTTGCTCAAGACTGAAGATATCTAGGTCTCCTAGGTCAAAGCTCTTTGGTTCTTCTTCCATGTTACTTTGTTGGATGCTCTCAGGCATGGAGTTAGTTGTCTTGCTTGGATCTAATAAAAGACTGTCGATATCCATTCCTTTCACTTGCCCTAGGACTGTATCTTTCTCTTGGAAAGCCATGGAATGATAGGTTGCTTTCTGCTGATCAATTTTTTTAGCCTATGAAGGCAGACTTGACTATTTGAGTTTAGGTGAGTGGGATGGCATGGTTGATGGTTCAACTGGTTTGGACATATCGGCTTCTAGCATGGCCTGTTGAGATAAAGTATCAAAGTTGTTACTGGTGGAGGGTGCAAAGAATGTGGGTAGGGGATTTTTGAGACCATGTGGGGTCTTTTTGGTGTGCTTCTTTTGATTTGCGACCTTTGTGAACCCTTTAGAATCAAATTTTTCGAGTGATCATTGATTTTGGAGGAGGCATTTAAGGGACAGTCACGGAATAGATGGCCATGTGCATGGCATCTTCTACATCTAAAGGGCACATGTTCATAATATATGGGTTGTATCCATTCAAAATAATCATGAAGAAGGCTTTCTAAATCCATGAGGGCTTTGTCGAGTCACATGTATACGCAAATGCAAGCATATGAGGTGTATCTTCAGAGCTTTGTTTCCTTTGCGACCTTTATGAATTCTCCAAGCTAATTTCCTATGGATTTGAGTGATTCTTCATGCCAGTATTCTAGAGGCAAGGAATACATTCATATCTAGACTCCAACTGAATTCTTCCTTATCTGGATTGAATATTTCAATCCAATCCCTGAGATACAAACCCGCTGCATTGAAGAAATAAGGGTCGCCGTCTAGGATTCGATTCCTGTCTTTAATGCAGTTGAAGATGGCAATGAAAAATAATTTTGGCCCTAGTTGTAGGGTAACATGTCCTTTTGGTTTCCATTTTTAGGTTATCCATCCTTGCAGGGCTTTCTCGGTTGGCCAGTAACTAATGAATTTACCGATAAGCACATGATCTTTCATAAATTGTATTTGGGTGTTGATTCGATGGCTTGGTAGGTCAATCTTGGGGTGATCCACTGCAATAGGATCGCATGTCGAAAATGTTTCCTTCATGGGTTCTTCAGGTCTTGTGGAGGTCTTCTCCTTCCCTTTGTTCAACTCTTCCACTTCCTACTGCTAGGCGGATTAGTTCTGTGGTTGTACCGTTTTCCCGGACAAGGACTATTTAGTTTCATCATTATTCCTATTTGGGCAGTGTCTATCATTGTTACCTATGGGGGAAGGCCCTATGGCCTCCCCCATGTGAATTTTCATTGTGTGTACTCTGTCAGCGCAAATAAACTTGGGCTTGAAAGACTACGTCACTTCACTAGAGGCTTGCCTCACCTGTGCTACTGCCATGGAAGGGTTTGTCAGAAACCCTCGACTTCCATGGTTTCACAGTCTCATAGCTCGGCTATATACTATGTTAGTTCACATCAAAAAAAATATTTCCATGTGTGAGAACATAATTAAAGAGGCATGATAGAAAAATTCACATTCAACATTATTGACCAAAGGAGAGAATCGATTAAAATTTCTATAATTAGGAGTAAAGTATTTTCTTTGAAGGTTCAATTTCTTTGGTTGTTGATAAGGTTGACTTCCTATTTCTTTGTTGATCATTTAAGGTTTTGCATTGTTACACCTTAAATTCCTTACCTCAGCTTGTGAACCAGATTTTCCTTCAACAATTTCATGAAAACCAAGACCATATTTGATACAGGGAGACCTTTGACTACCAAGAATATTATCCAAGATCTTAGTATTATCTTGAAATCAAAAATGTTTATCTTTTTTTCTAATTTATCTTTCACGATATTTACCTCAACCTCCAGTATTTGATATTTCTTTTCCTTTTATAGATATTGCTTCTTCGTACCTTCTTCAACACTTCTTCATTCTTCCACTTGCTCCTTTAATTTTAGAATCTCATCTTTCAGCCTATTTTCTCGCTCTTCAAATGCTTGAAGTAGTTATTCATTCTGCTTATCTGATTTTTCAAGATCTTGTCTTAGAGAGATGATCTTAGATTCAATGCCTTCATAATATTGTTTAGATACCATACCAACATGGTCCTTGTTATATGGAATTTGCATCTACAGATAAACACATTTTCCCTAGGTGGGTAGCTACACCTAGAACAATAGAAAGAAAGTAGTTTAACCTTTTCCTATAGTAGATAGATGAGATGAAGGAACTTACTTGTACTCTTTCACTTCCTTGATCCCCTTTGAGTTGCTCCCGCCGCTCCCACTTGAACTAAATCCGCTCAATTGGTACCTGTGTTAATAGAAACAAAAAACAACAATGATCGAAGGATACATGATCTATCTACTATAAAATAATGGAATCGAAAACATTGAAACATATAATCATCATAGATATGAACAATAATATGAGAAAAAGAATAAACACTTTATTAATGTAGAAGGAAATGTTTCACCCAATACAGTTTGATCTTGTGCCACTCCTCCAACTTCATTCCAACCCTCGCCACATCAAAAGCACAACAATCCAACAACATAACATTGCTTGATAAGAACCCAAATCTCAAACCGACATATTTTCTCTACAATCTTCAATTTCTAGCCCCCTGATCACTATGATCAGTGCTCAATTTATAGGGAAATGGAGGTGGTTTTATCATAAATGAGGGTATCGAATGACCTTCCAAATTTGGAGTTAGTTTCCATGGAGTAAGGGATGAGAGGATAGGAGGTTAATTGATCCTTAGCTTATCCAAATTCGAGCTCATAGGAGGAGATAAGAGATGGGATCCTTCTAGAATGATCTAGCATCAAGGAATATTCCCAACACCCTATGCAAATTTCGCTCAATCTCGCCCAACGCATGTCAAAGAGGGCCTATGTGCACTGCAGTGCAAGCCTGAATGGGCCTTCCTACTCTGCAGCGCAGTTACTCCTGACCAAGGTTGCGCTAGTGTCCCAAGGAGGCATTTCAGCAAGGCTTCAGGCTATGAAACTTTCATGGATGGAAGCATTCAATGTGATGACTTGTCTAGGGCATGTAACAACTGAATTGGGGTTTGATGAGCACTAATTGTACTAATCTGAATGTCAGGAGTGATGTGCCCAAATAGACCTGTAACAGTTGCCCCCTAAAGCATGAAGTCAAAAATGATAATGTCGAGTGATATGCTTTATGATGTGACGGGGAGATCTGAAACGGATGGTGACCTGCATCGATTAGAATACATAATATCATGATATCTTTGAATTTTTCATGAAGTGTTGAGGGAAGACATACCCATACTCAGCTTATAAACTTTTCATTACATGTACATAAATCAGATAGTCATCTACATATATAGACCCATGATAGGATGACTATTTGTGTAAAGCCATCGTACAGATGATTTAGTACTCTTGTGAAATCGCAGCCTAGGTGGATGAAACTCGATATGGGGTCTTCTATCTCATCCAATCGTTCACTTAAGTATGATTCTAACCATGTGAAAATGTGATCTAAATTCGAACATGGGAAGACATCGTCTGATTATTAGGCAATGATGAAACCGTTAACAGATGCGAGAGAGATCACCGATAATGATAATGATTCTCAAGGTACTACAGTACATTCTACATGGTGTGAATAGATGTTTTGATGTCAAACACCATACAAAGTCTTTTAATTGAAGGCCTATGATGTCAACCTATCACTGGAGGCAGGAAAATTTCCATTGATGTATGCGAGCCTCAAGGTACTGGAAGGGTGTTTCTAAGTCAACTTCTTAGATAATGTGTTGATGTCGACAAGAAGCGACTTGTCGTGGGAGGGCCTTGATGTATCCCCCATCAATGACACGAAACGAGTGTAATTTTGAAGACAAAATTTGACTAATGAAACAAGGTTCAGGAATGGTGGTCATGAAAATGAAGGTTTATAAGTATTGCAAAGGATGAAGTTTACTGAGTGACTTCTCTTGAACATGTTAGTGACACTGAATGAATTGGAAGCATTGACCCAAAACCAAAGTGATGGATGGTGTGATAGACCATAGGTATGATAACCATCAAGAAGATAACCCAACCCAAATAGTCACAGAGATGAAGTGAAAGTGTCATGTTCAAGAGCGACTTGCTACCATAAAGTGATTTATCCCTTTTCCCATTTTCCCCAGTCATTGCTAACCGGACCTCTTTATTTTTTAACAAGATTGAGGAGGATAACATATGCTTGTATTGTAATTCCACCCTTCGGGTGAATCCATCACTATGTAATGTTTTAATGAGCCTAGTGAAGGTGAAACTCAGTCTTGTCATGATGGACAAGTTTGTCTCTATTTGATGTTTTAACGAGTTTAACGACAATAAGAACTCGGTCCTTTTCATACTTAGAGAGTTTGAAAATAGACTAAAAGAAAACTCCACAAGTTCTTTTTCGTAAATTTATCTCTCAAGTCTGAAAAAGCGTAAAATAATACAAGAGAGAACCTATTGACCATGTTCGATCAACATATTCTTTTTTTGTAAGTAATCTATCTAAGTCCAGAAAAGGGTTAAACTTATACTGAGTAGATGTTATATGCAATCTATTTACGAGTTGAAAAGGACAAGCGCCCATCAATATTTTCATGTCTAAAGAGTCAAAAAAGAGCTTTAAAGCAAACCCCCCGTTTTTATTTTCTTTAAACAAGTCAAAAAGGAAAATACTCGACAATCTTTTCATTTTTTACGAGTCAAAAAAGAGCTTAAAGAGGACTCCACTTAGAGGAACGAGTGGTGTCTAGGATAGCAACTGGTTTCGGTAATGTTTGAACTTCTCAAAACATGTTGATTTATGTGAAGAGGCTGCCTAATAAGACCACTCATTGCAACTGTTCCTCAAAAAGGGTAAAACAACCAAGTGAAAGCGTATGATTGACCAAGAAGATATTGACGATTGAAGAAGAAAAATTGAGGCTCATATGACAGAAGAGGTTGATAGAATGGAAATCACGAGGGTTAAAATGGAGATGGTTCATTTTTACACAAGCTTGAACCATAGGGAACTACGCTTGGATTCAATTTCATGTTTACACAAGCTTGAAACAAAAAGCAATGCCTGGAATTGGTTTACATGCCCCAAGCATGATGACCCAATTCTAGGTGCATGCCCCCCAAGCTTCATTACATTCACCTAAATATACTACTTGTGGTTATCAGGTGGATGGAATAAATGTTCATTTAGGAGTTCAAGTGAAAGACTTGACTGGGATTTTATGACATCTAATCAAAGACTCGAATTGGAACTTTTCTCCAGGGGACCTTGTTTCATTTTTAATGAGCTTGACACAAGACAAGGAATTCTGCTTGGATTCCTTGTTTCATTTTTTAACGAGCTTGACACAAGACAAGGAACTATGCTTTGGGACATGTTTCATTTTTTTAATGTGGTTGACATAGTAAAAGAACTATCCTCGTATTTCTTGTTTCATTTTTTAACGAGATTGACACAAGGTAAGGAACTATGATCATGGAACCTGTTTCATTTTTTAATGAAGTTGATTAGTAAAAAAACTATCATCGTATTCCTTGTTTCATTTATTAAGGAGCTTGAAACAAGACAAGGAACTATGCTCATATTCATTGTTTCATTTTTTAATGAGCTTAACACAAGACAAGGAACTATGATCATGATTCCTTGATCACAACCCATAAGAGGTCATGACTTCCAAGAGGTTCTCATTAGATGGGAGAACAATGCTCTGGAAGGGATATGTAGCAAGGAATCCATTAGAGAGATCGGGTTCCAATGCCCCCAATACATAATGCACAACATCACGGAATTGATCATAAGTTGATGTAGGCATGGAATGGGATGCCACATAATTGACCCGTCACGGGGAAGATACCATTGGGACAAAAGGACCATTTAGGGAAGATGGTTGACTAGAAGCCATATTTGGACCGGGAAATGAAAGCTAGTCAATGATGACAATTATGCCTTCATGCGGGAAACACATCACTCGAAAGAGTATTGAAACAATAGCTCCCATGTCATAAACATAGTCGCGCCCAAGAAGTAAATTGTAATCTAAAGGGCTTGGGACTACCATGACATTGAGATAAACAATTTTTTCTCCCAAAGTAATAGGCAACTGAGGAAGGATCCCTAATGGTTGATTGGTTTCTCTGTTAAAAGCCAATAGATTCTGGGTAACAGGCACAAGTGGTGGTAAACAGAGTGCTTTCCAAGCAGTGGAGGAAAGGATACTCACATATGCACCTTCATCTATAATAGTGCCAGATACAATCATATTATAAACTTATACTATGATCTGGAAAGGAACATAAGAAGGAAGACGACCTCCTATCAGTCAATTCCAATCGAAGGAAGTGACCAGACTACTTGGAGGGGGTACCATAAGGATGGGAGAATTACCCCCTTGAGTTACGAGAATGGGGGGATTTTCCTCCTATCTTGATGGAACAAGAGGGTTGCCTCCAAGCTCATTAGAATATAAAGAAACAAAAAGAACTTGAGTGGTATCATACTCACTCTCTACGGGAAAGGTACGATTAACTGAAGGTGAAATTGGGTCAATTGTTTCCTCGACCTATGATTGGTCGGGTATAAACTCATGGGATTCACATTCAAAGAGAGTTGGTTTGACCAATGGTTGATTTGAGTATGTCACTTCATCAACTAGTGAAGGATTAAAGGAGAGTCTCATGTTACCATATGGAAGTTGCCACAGAGAAGCAGGACGATTATCCAACACTTTTTGGGCTTCATCCAGATAGGGACAAAGGTGAATGGGGTGATTACCTTCGCATAACCTACAGGGAAAATTAACTTTTCCCTTCTTTCCATGAGCTTTACTACCACTAGCTGATGATGTGTCACTAGGATGATCTCCCGAAGTTGATGACACGGGATGATGTGAACGAGAAGACCATTCTTCTAAGATCTAAGGAATATCATAACAGTTTCGAAGAAGATGATCTCCCGTACAAATTTTACAAGGATATCAAAGTTTGTGAGGCTTATCAGATGGTTTCTCATTAGATGTTTCATTTGAAGAAATGGTTGCTTGGTTGCGCCCTACTGAATTTTCTTCTTCTTCTTCTTCCCTTTCTTCATCTTCTTATCCACCTAGTTACTAGTGTCAATACTTTCACTAGGAGAAGGGGAAGAAGGGGAGGAAAAAACGACCGACAAAGAAAATAAAGCGTAAACTTTAGGATCAACTAGAGGTTGATTTTGTCCAGTTGGAGGAGTACTCGATTGTGGAGAAACCACGACATTTTGAACCAAGGAGGTTGAAAATAATCATACTAGCAAGCCAATGGTAAATCTTGGAAGGGATAATGTAGCCATACATGGAGCACCAATATTTCTGAAAGGAGGAAAAGGACTAAGATTCCCATCAAAAGGAATTCCTTGATCAGTGGACTCCAGAGTTGTTGCCATATGTCTCAACCTAAGATCAACTAAGGAGTGACATGAAGGATGTTATCCATGATCAATTAATTTTATTTTAATCAAAATAACATAACAAAAACAAAATAATGATAATCTAGGCAAAAGGATTACCAAGTAACTGTGAACTGCAATACACTGCCTCAGTAAACCAAGGACTTAACATACATGCAGGAAATCTCCTCGAATGTTGTGTTTGGTGTATCATAGTGTACAAGGCGGCTGACTCGGTTACCTAAGGATGGATAGCAACTTAACGTAGTCCTCCCATATATACCCGAAAGTACATGGAGGCCCAATCCGTGTTAGTGTTATCTAATGCGAAACTACACAATGAGAGCATTCATTTATACTTTTTGTACTATAACACTGCCCTATATACTCGAAGGTACATGGAAGAGCTACGATATACTTACGTACATGGAATGAGGTATCACACTCATAATGTATCGCAGACAATTAACGACAGCTTCTATGTTTTACGACGCCGGAACACATCTCTATCCTAGAACCTCTATATGTTATTTGTTAAGTTACAAGGCTCCATTAGGTTAATTGAGATAACTTTTAAGTTGATCTTGTTTAGGAGTTTGTCTTTCAGGTTCACCGTGTGATGTATTTGAAATTCCTAGAATGCAACTATGATGAGAAATGTTCTTTTCATTTGATTTGAACAATGAAAACCTTAACTAAAAGGGATAGGGCAATCATAACTTTTAATCAAAGAGCATAGAGCACATCTAATGCAACTTTCCCTATACTATTCCTACAAGCACACGCAAAACTCTGAATGCATAATGCAAGTTTTTCTTTTCATTTCCCTTAATTTTTAGATGAACAAAAGGAAACTAAATTCACAAAAAATCAATCAATACTTTTCACAAGAAACGAAGACTTTAGGATAGTTCCTTTTTCAAAGAAATGAAGACTTTACAACACTTCCTTTTGAGAAAAGACTAATCGATTATAAGCTAACTTTGATAATGAATTGATAATGATAAGAAATCATTTAAGAAACACTAAACAATCAAGGCCAAAGTAGGGCTAGGAGGAGAAATACAACTTGATTTCAGAACCATAGAAAGCATTGATCTTTCAGCAAACAAAATTAGAAGCAACTTTGGAAAAATCAAACCAAAGGTTGTCTTTTTAGCCTAAGAGGGATCAATGCAGGCTAGGGTGGGAGACAATGCACTGTAGTGCAGTGTCTCTAAGCTAAGGCTACTATGTAGTGCACTGTGTCAAGACCAACAATGCGTTGGTGCCAGAGAGTCAAATCAAGAGACATTCAAGCATACTTTTTGACCAAAAACACTTCAAAATGATTGAAATAATATCAATGAGATCAAGCAAAGTCTACCAGGATGTAAAATGATGAGGGTAAGCTACTGGGAATGACAATCCTCCCTAGTGGAGTCGCCAATTTGTTATATGGAATTTTCTTCTACGGATAAACACATTTTCCCTAAGTGGGTAGCTACACCTAGAACAATAGAAAGAAAGTAGTTTAACCTTTTCCTACAGTAGATAGATGAGATGAAGGAACTTACTTGTAGTCTTTCACTTCCTTGATCCCCTTTGAATTTATCCCGTCGCTTTCACTTGAACTAAATCCACTCAATTAGTACATGTGTCAACAGAAACATAAACAACAACGATCAAAGCATACATGATCTATCTACTATAAACCAATGGAATCGAAAACATTGAAACACATAATCATCATAGATATGAACAATAATATGAGAAAAGGAATAAACACTTTATCAATTTAGAAGGAATAGTTTCACCCAATACATTTCGATTCTGTGCCACTCTTTTAGCTTCAGTCCAACCCTCGCCACATCAAAAGCACACCAATCCAGCATCATAACATTGCTTGAAATGAACTCAAATCTGAAACCAACAGAATTTCTCTACAATCTTCAATTTCTAGCCCCTTGATCACAATGATGAGTGCTCAATTTATAGGGAAATGGAGGTGGTTTTGTCACAAATTAGGGTATTGAATGGCCTTCCAAAATTGGAGTTAGTTTCCATGGAGCAAGGGATGAGAGGATAGGCAGTAATAAACATAATTTTGAAATTTTTGCCCTCTATTCTCTGCTGGCAACTATGGCTTTCCAGAAACAAGTGCATATTTAAGGGACAAAAACCAAATAGAGGGATTATTATATTGAAGACTTGGGGACAAGTTTCGGAAATAATAAGTGTAAATGGAGCAAGAAGAATCGACCTAGATAGCCTGAAGCAAGAAGAGAGGGAATGGTACAACAAAGCTCTAATTGAAGAGAATTCTAGAGCTTACGCCAAAAAAAAAAAAAAAAAAAAAAAAAAAAAAAAAAAAAGAGAGTGAAAGCTTCGTTTGGATGACAAGGAAATGGAAGAGTGGATTAAAGATCAAAAAAAACACATATTATTTTTTGATGGAGCCTCAAAGAATATTCCGGGCAGAGCAGGGACAGGTGGCCTAATCCTAGATCCAAATGGAAAGAAATTAATAACTTATGAATGGGGTCTAGGGAAGATGACTAACAACAGGGCAGAGGCATACAGTTTGTGGATTGGCACTAAGATTTTACAAAAAAAAAGAGATAAAAGACCCAATAGTAGTTGGGGACTCATCTATCATTATAGCAATGATGGAAGCAGAGAAGGAATTCAAAAGTGTAGCCTTAAACAAAATAAGACAAAGAATCATATCTAACACAAAAAAACATGGGAAAAATAATGTATAAGCATGTATTTAGAACTCAAAACAAAGATGTAGATTTACTAGCCAACAAGGTAGTGGATAGACAAGCTAGATTTGTGTGAGAAAATGACAAAATCTATGAAGAAAACATCCCATAAAGTGTTCTCCCTAGAGGACTGGTTCGAAATCCAAAGAATGGCAAATAGCATCAAATCAACAAGAAGAGGAAAGGAAGAAAACATCAATGAGCAAGAGATCCTCTTACATCAGGTAGGGCATAGAATCAAGTATTATTCTCCCCTTTCAAAGATGAGGATCCAAACAAAATCCAAAAGGACTCATCGTGATTTGAATCATGCTAGTAATTGTCCTTGTGAGCTTAATGAAGTTGGCAAAGGTCATATCGGGCACGATCATACCATAGAAAATAGTGATCGCCATCTGAATTGGGAGGTGGACATCTGTGCTAGAATGAGAGGTAAAATTATGAAGGAAACCCACAGTAACATTTTAACGCATGGGATAAACAGCTATAAAATGAAGCATCAGCAGAGGATTACACAGCACTTGGGAAAGCAGCGAGAGAGTGTCATTGTTGGAAACAAAAGAGATAAGAGAAAAGAGTGCAGAAGCATAGAGCATCATGATTCCAAGCAAAACAGAGGTCAATGAAATGTTAGAGTAGGAGCTTCAAGAGCTGACTGCAACCTGGGAAAAACTATAATAGACAGATTCATAAGCAAGGTAACAACATCACCACATTTCTCAGTTGTTGTTTACAAAATTTTCTCATTTCCGGTTTAAGGACTGATAAAAGTGTTAGTGTGTATTTGTTGTACGATATCTAGCTTCGTAGACTCATCCTGAGCTGCATTCCGACCCCCTTTAATTTCTTCCATAGTCTCAAAATCCTGCTCGTAGATATAGAGAGCAAAATCCTCTCCCACCTGAATTCTCAAGGTAAAAGCATTGTTATATTCCTCTATTGTCACTTTAAGTTTTACCTTCCTCACAGCACTAGGACTCATAATTCCTTTACCGTTGTTTTGTTTCTTGTTAACTGGCCCCACAGACTCCATCTGAGCCAATTTCTGACTCCATTCGATTTCACTCACTCTCGCAACACCTCCAAAATCAATATTAAGCCCTTAGCTCTTGATTCTACTCATTTCCCTCATCAAATTTCTTATAAGCATATCATCAATCAGCTCGGTAACAGTAAGTGGGAGTTGCATCACAAGCAGCATTATAGAATCAACAAAAAAGTCAAGCAGATAGCACAAAGAGGTTAGACAGAAGGCAAAAGAAGCATAAATAATAGAATTCAATAAAACAAGCATACAGGAGCCACCCCAGGCAAAAAAAATTATGTTGAAAGATCAAACCAGAAAGAAAATATGTCTTGTAATCCCCTAGAAAAAGTTGAAAAAAATTAGAGTTGCTCGATGTGTCGGGCAAATAGATTTATGACAGGTCGCTTCATCCAAACTCTTAAAGATCTGTGATCTGAGATGAAGATCATAAATTTTCATAAGAAAAGTGAAATAGATAAGTAAAGAGCAGAAATTGAAGAGCTGAAGGATAAGTGTAAACACTTGGAGGATGTCGTGGATTACATCAACTCATTGAATCAAAGCCAGCAAGGAGAGACTTCTACAAGATACAACAAGAAAAGAGGACATCAGCCAGAAGAATCAATGAACCAATTTTGGTGAACATCATGCAATCATCTATCTATGCTTTGTAAATTTTGTTTGTTGCTTGGGAAATTTGTTAAACAATATGTTTTCATAAATTTCCGGAATTTCAGAATGAAGGTCTCAAAAGCAGAGGTAGGCATTATGCTCCCATTTTGTACCTCTACTGAAGACCAGTTGTTCCTGGAATGTAATAGGACTTAGCTCCTTTCTTTTTTATAATACAAAAGTAATCGACCTTGTTTAAAAAAAAAAGGGATGAGAGGAAAGGAGGTTAATTAATCCTTAATCTATCCAATTTCGAGCTCATATGAGGAGATAAGAGATGGTATCCTTCTAGAATGATCTAGCATCAAAGAATATTCCCAGAACCCTATACAAATTTCACTCAATCTCACCCATCACAGGTCAAAGAGGGCCTAAGTGCACTGCAGTGCAGTTACCCCTAACTAGGGCTGTGCTGGTGTCCCAAGGAGGCATTTCAGCGAGGCTTCGGGCTAGGAAACTTCCGTGGATGGAAGCATTCAATGTGATGACTTGTCTAGGGCATGTAACAACTGAATTATGGTTTGATGAGCTCTAATTGTACTAATCTGAATGTTGGGAGTGATGTGCCCAAATAGACCTGTAACAGACCTATTATCATATGCATGCAACTTATCTTTAAGGTTAACAATATTTTTCAAAGCAAGATCAAGTTTTGTTTGAAGATCAAAAATTTCTTCTAACCTGTCTTATTTTGAATAAGTAACTCCATCTAACATTTTGGACACATTATTAAGGACTGGATTACTTGGTAGTTCTCTTGATGGGGAATCCTCCTTTGGAATTTCTTCATGGATTTCTTGTAGCTTATCCCACACTTTCTTTGCAGTTGTATAATTCATAACCTTATTTAATGTTGAATCAGGTATGCTACAAAAGATGTCACTCAAATCCTTACTGTTCCTTTGCACGTCCTCGTCTGATGTAGTATTCTTGGTGTAGCCATTGCATACTAGATACCAAACATCAAGATCCATTAGATTATACTTCATCTTTCCTTTCTAGCATTTATAATTGTCTTTGCTCAACATAGGCACATTTGCATTGTCCATTGTTTCTGACTTTCCTTAATATTTTGCTTCTAGAGGCATTATATTTTAATCTATTTTCTCTTTGGAGTGCTTACTTTCACTTTTACACATAAGTGAAAGTTCATTTGTTTCACTGTCATCATCACCATCATTATTTCATAGAGAATGAAATGGATCACAGTCAGAAAAAAATCCCATACCTGATAATTCTTTATTACCATTTTCTTCATTCTTGATCAATAGAAAGAAAGGTGCTCCCAAACTTGAATATTTGCTGACATCTATAATTGTCACTACATCTGATATATCCCTGTCACAATTTTCTGAATCCCTTCTTCGAGCAATATTCTTCTTTCCCATCATCTTGAAGGATCTCCTTCAAGTGATCAAGCTTCTTCTGAAGGACCTGCTCTGATACCCATTGTTAGGAAAAATAATGAGAAGGGGCAGGAGGGTGAATCAATATTTAAAAATCATTAAAATTTTCAAATTCATATCTATATTTTTGTACGTGACTTTACTAAAGGGAACCCACATATGTATGCAGCTGTTATGCATACAACTAGCATATATCTAGTAAACTTACTTTTTAGTTAATTCATCATCTGTTTAACTTGAGCCAATATATCAATACCTCATTAAACATTAATGAAATAGTAACGATGTGTAGTAAGAACAAAATAAACCATCACACGTAAGTAAGACATCAACACACATGAACACTAGGATTTTTAGGTGGAAACCCAATGTGGTAAAAAACCACCGTTGTTGTCGTCTTTGTCTTCTTTTTTATTATAAAAAAAACTTCTTACAATCTTGTACTGGTGTAGACTCATACCATCACGCATGAACCCACCCGCAGAAAGATACAACCTTCTCTCGCTCTCAATCACCCACTGGAAGCGAGCTCCAACCCCTTGATCTCATTTATTGACACCCACTAGAAGGGAGTTCCATCCCCCTGATATTATTTACCAGCTACTATTGAAAGGAAGCTTTGACTTCCTCACTAAAGACTCCAAACCTCAACACTTCCGTGGACCATGTTTCATAATTTTTCACATTGGATCCACCTACTATAAAAAATCACAACTTGTAGGCCATGTTTCATCAAATTTTTAGACTATACCCACTACCAACATTTAATCCCAATACCAAATATCGAAACTAAAAATTGATCGTTGCAACTCAATCATTGAACCAACCAACTACTGAACCAACTGAATCAACCAATCACCGAATCAACTGAATCAAAAAATCACTGAATCAAATGAAACCCAAATCAATCAACTTATTCTCAAACAACCAAAGCAATTAGATCGTTGTAACCAAAGTACTAATACTAAACCCAAAAAATGCATTAACTTATTGAATCAACTAAAATCCCTGATCAATAAACTATCAGAATATATATGCTACTTTATTATAGAAAACTGTGTGTATACGCGATTTCCTTGAAGCATACTTGCATACAGATCTAAAAACATTGAACCTTGAAACTAAACCACTATCACTATGAAATAAATATTGAATCATACACAAATCCACTGCATCATTCTAAAATAATCACATAACCATCACTAGTCTTCAATCACAAACATCTAGTAGCTTCATCATTCTTCAATCAATCAATCCTCAACCAAAACATCACTATTAATCCCAGATCATTAATTAAGACTTCATTAACAGATAGCAGAAACACATCAAGACTGATTAAACTTATCAGACATCTTTTTTAGAAAAACCCTAGCTTATATGTGTGCTTTGCTCAAAACATTTCCAAGTGTATATGCATTTTTCATGAATAAAACCCGTGTATAGAATTGAATAAATACGTGACTTACCAGTATTAAACCCGCGTGTGTATGCACCTTTCAAGTTAACAAACCCACATACAGATCTGTAATTACTAGGACAAACCTTCACTGCCTAGAAAAACTTCAAACATACCCCGATCTCGGCATACACAGAATAATCACACGTCTAAACATATCAAATCAACCCATAATCAATATTGTCATTTCAGATCTATTAGAACTTATCCATCTTCAAATTTCAGGTGCGTACTTAGTTTTAGATAAATAATATCCCATTACATGCACACTTGCTTCAGATCTAACTATTCATGAAATATTCATCACTTGCACTCCCAAACACTTTGATCTTCATCTCCTTATATAGATTTTTCCTTATCCAATACCACAGGTCAAAACAACACTAATGCTGATGGTATTCTTGGACGAGATCAAATATTTGTTGTTGGGCTCAATATCATAGGTCAATACTATGGTAAATACCCTTGGTATTTATAATACCATGGTGCGAAAACTATACGCGCCTTTCCTTCTTCATACTCGTGTGTACATGACTTTGCTTCACAGAACCCGCATATACTCTACTTTGCTTCACCAAACCTGAGTAGGTACACGACTTTGCTTCGTAGAACATGTGTATACTTGACTTTGATTCAACAAACCTATGCATACTTCTTCAAACTTCATCATTATCATTCCTCTATCTTTGAACTTTTATGCCTTTGACCAAACTCTTTGTCACGTCTAGACACATCTTGTTGACATCTTCATAAAGTAGGTTTCCAACAAAAGACAACACATCAAGTAGGTTGCCATCGAGGACAACACATTAGTCATAATGCGAACATATACATGCCTCATATCAGATAAGAATGTATTATTATCAAGATTGTATATGTAATGGAGGTCGAACTTCTCCCTTTATATAACATTTTGAGTGGTGTGCATGCCTCTTGTAGGCCAATATCATGGGTTGGATGACCTGGCCCTTTAGGTGGTTCCTAGAATCTTTTTTGACATAAAATACATTTTTTTGCTTTGATACATGAGCCCTCAAAGGGACTTTACATTAAGACCTTGACTTTGACTCTTATACAAAACCATCAAGCACTCAATGGGTTCTTTGACCTAAGACAAGAGACCAATGGGCAAGAAGCCCATTTAAAATCATTTTTCTTTTACAAAATATATTTTATTTTTTTCTTTCTTTTGACAAGTACAATAATAATTACATCAATTCATGGTCCAAACACAATTATGAAGACCGAAACTAGTTAGCACTTTCAACATAGATCCCATGCAAAAATTTCTCTCACACTTTTTACAACATATCAAAGGAATCACTTGAATGGGGAAAATATTAACTACAAATCATTAATCATAGGAGGTGAACTCAAAGACATATTTGTTTAAGATAGAAAAATGTCCCCTATTACTTGTGGAGCCTTCAACACACCCTCAATTTATTATAAAATTTTGGACCATGATATACTTTAGTGTCCTTTCTAATTCTAAATTTCATTTTTGTTTCTAAGTTTTTTATTTTTTTATACACGCAAGTTCTTTTCCCTAATTCCATTGCAAAAAACCCCAAATTTTTCTAAATAAAAATATCCCTTTTATTGATCCTTTTCAATATTCATTGGTGAAATTTTAAACTTTCATTGGAGGGAAAAGTTTACTTTTCCCTTGATGAAAATTTAAAATTTCCCTTGTTCAACTCTTTTTATTATCTCTGTCGCACAACAGGTGATATACATAATCGATCTAACCTTTGACCACCTATTAATTTATATTTGACTGAAAAATCAAACCATTATGAATAAAGTTATAGAATTAATTCATTTTTTTCCATTTTTAAATTTTATTTATTGGAAAGTTGATTGGTTTATGGGGGCTTCTTCTTATTTTGTAATGATTTGGAGTGTACAATCATACCAATACCTATCAAAAAAAAAATGTATTGTCAAGGATCATTTAAAGCACCACTTTATATCGTTCACGCATTTATCCGTTGAATGATCTCTAATTTGTTCAAAAGAAAGATTGTGCTCCATCTTGATTTTGATCTATTCACATATTATTATTATTCTTTGTCTCCTGCTTCCATGTATTCTTCAGTTTTTGTCTCTTCATCTATGTTCTCCTCTCTCATCACAATTCCTTCTTTCTCTGAATATTCTCATCACCAATTTACCCTGATTGAATGGTGACGATAGTGCAAAGATTATCATTCAACGCCAGTGAAGAATTGTGCCCGCCAGTGATAAACAACTCCAGTAAGAGAGCAATAAATAATAATTGTGTATTGTTGAGTTGTGTTATATTCTTTCCATGACTAACCCACTTAGTTAACCAGGGGTTAGAGGGGGGTGGTCACATGGGGTTTGAGGTGTACCCGTAACCCCACTTTATGGGGTCCGGGGTAGCGCCCTGGAAAATTTTGGTTTTGGACCCTATATTAGGTTTGGCAGACCCACCTATGGTTTTGTGCATGGTTTTCGGTCCATGGTATTGGACGCGATGGTTTTGAGTCCATGGTATTGGACACGATGGTTTTCGATCCATGGTATTGGATGCTTCGGCATGTATAAATATGTATTATAACAATGAAAGGAATATAATGAAAAATCAAGCTGGTAGTCCCGGTTTTGGGATCCAGGGGAAAATCTTTGTG
>APFE030672790.1:523323-570905 GCA_000404065.3 Pinus taeda | reverse complement strand
CAATGGCAGGTTTCTTGCCTTCGACGTCCGTTTTCATCATTGACTTGCGATCGAAGGATTCCATGAAATGTTCGACATCGACTCATTCATTCACATCTCATGGATTGTGCTGGGTACTTTGAGAACATTGACATTACTGGTGGTCTCTCTCACACTTGTTAACAGTTTACATCATTGACTGGTAATCAAGTGGTTTCTACCATGTTCGACATCGACTCATTTATTCACATGGCTAGAATCGTACCAATTCGGGAAGTAGAGATGAAGACCTGGATCTAGTTTCCACCATCCAGGCTGTGAGGAGTTTTGTATTCATTATATTGTAGACCAATCATAAACAGATGGCTGCGTCCATACTGTGTCTACACGAGTCTATGATTATGTATTATGAAATCATTCTGTATCAGAGTAGTTAGTCCAATAGTTAAAGTTTTTATCTGAGTATGGGAATGCCTACCTCAGCGATGATATGATCTTATACATGTATTTTGTGTTGAAAATTGCAGGTTCTGACCGGGCTCTCCACAAGACGATCCTCGACCTCGAAATGATAAAGCACTTCACCCTTCTTATATGACTTAACACCCTTATCTATTACAGGCTTCGTACTTTAGGGGGCAATCTATTACACTGAATTTTGTCACCTTGACTATCTGCAGTTTATATGGCCCCATCAATAGCCATATTGTCCTCCTTGTCAAGCCCCATACCTCTGCTCTTCATGTCAAAACTTCTAAAAGAGAGAAAGTCACTTAAAAACTTGTTTATCTCTGGGTACACAGGTTCTCTCTACCTTGCCTGCGTGTACGCACTCCAAATACATTGTACCTGCGTACTTGTACGCTCTGTAAGCCAAAGGTTGGGTGCGTACCCCTGTAAAGGTCAAAAGGCGCGAGTTTAATCTTTAAAAAGTTACTTGTGGTCACTTCTAGAGCCTTCTAGAAGAGTTTTTGACGTGTATTGAGCGCCTCCAGATGGTTCATGCACCCCTATGATAGAGGAGCTTATCCCATCAAGAGAGGAGCTATCCCATCAAGAGAGGAGCTACCCCATCCAAAAGAGGGAGTATCCCATTGATGTTGGAACTGAATAACCTCTTCTAGAGTACTATAAATACAGGCATTGGGCCAGAGGAGGGAAGGTTGAAAGCTGAACATTCCAAAGGGTAAATGCTACTGGAATTAGGACTTCAATTGTTGACTTGTGAGGAGAGATCACTATCCTTTCTTGTTGCCATATTGGGAGTGGGTGAGCTTGTCAAAGTAGAGGAAATCTCTTGTTGGACCCTGGGAGGAGCTTGCACAACACCAAGGCTCAGGTTGTAACGGTTCCTTTTTTGTTTCCTTAATACAAATAAGTCCATTCTTCTCAATGATTTGTTGTTAATGAATTATTTCATGTACTCCTTGGTCTATGTGATGAATATGCTTTGTTTTATGAAATATTCAGGTGTTATGTAATCGTTTGCTTTGTTAGTGTATGCAGTTCTTAAAGTGAAGGGGGAGCTCATCTGGATCAGCAAGGCTGGACTGCTACAACAAGCGTTGGACCTAAGGTAAGATGAAAACATTTGAATTCTCGTAGAATAATGTGTATTTAGAGAAGGATAGCTCTTGTTTGGTTTGTTTGTCACTAGAGAGTCTTAGACTCCTAGGGAGGTTAGATTTGTCCGCAAATATAACTCTTTCCGCATGACAGGAGCACGTTGATAAAGAGCAAGATGAGAAGGAAAAATAGGATACCGAAGTAAGCAACAAATTAGCTTCACAGTGCACTGATGAGAAGGAAATATCTACACAGGGTGGCAATGGGGGAGAGGAGGTTTCCACCCCCTTTAAATTCCAAAAGCGCACCAAGGAGCCAACAAGAGGGTCTGTGAAAGAAGTGAAAATCATATAAGAAATTGCAGGTGGACCCTCTTGTGCTCAAAGAGGGTGATTTAAATGAAATCGGCGAAAAAGTTAGAGTAACATGTTAGAGTTATGGTCACACTTCTAACCACAGCGTATGCAGGCAGTAGGAAGTGTCTAGAAGGATCTATGTGAGCTGCAGATCCAGGCCAATAGGATCTAGATAAGCTTGGGGCAAGTGAGCATGGTGCAAGTGAGCCAGAATCAAGTGAGCATGAGTGTTTTAGAAGTGGAACAGACCATGGAATTTAGGGTCATTCCTTTACCTGAAGGATCCTTAGGAATAGATAACCAAGATGACCACACTACACTAAAAAATATCAAGGATATTGGAATCAATGTGGTTGTGTTACCACTCCCGACCCTCTGTGCATCGCATCAGCGGGTCTCAGATGAGTTGCAGAGCAGGGAGCGATGCGCTTTTGTGGTCCTTAGTGAATGTAAAGTAAACAGTGCACAGATGTACGAGGAAAAGACACAAGCACTAAAAGTGGAAGAGGAAATGCAAGTGCGCAATACAAACCTAGAATCAGTTATTGAAAATCCTACCAGACATTTATAGAATTGCATATCCCAAATGATGCACAAGATGAGACGAAAGTCGGGAAGTTAGTTGTCGTAGTGCACGAGGCCAAAGATGAGGTTGGGCACATCACTTTTGAATTCGGGATGCAGATATCTAAACTCAAGCTCAAGCTTCAACCAACCACATTGCCATAAGTTAGGGAACAAAGAGGCACAACTATAAAATAGTTCATGGGTCAACTAGATATCATAGTTCAAGGTTGTGACCAGCTATTCACTTAGGAAATGGGCCTATGGGATACACTACAGGAGGATCCTACACTGCAACAGCTAAACACAGAGATGAGGGAAGCACAACAAAAATACGATGAGATCAATATGACAACGAGGACGTTGGCGCCAATCCAATGCTTCGTGCGCTTATAGGAAGGCAAGGCAATATTGATATAGATTTAGGAGTTGCAGAAAAAATAGTCCTTGCTAAGAGACCAACTTCAGCCTTGGAAATAGGAAGCAATCCAACTTTCACAGAACATTCATGAGAAGTTAAAGGCCATGCAACAAACACATAGGACTACACAACTTGTAGTGGAGGGGCCAACCATAGATAAATTGGTCCAGAGAGTACAACAAGCAACAGAACAGAGTACTGTGGAGCTTTATGCATTGACCAAGGCATTGAGCGAACTTGGCCAGAAAGTGGAACAACCAACTCAGTGACTCAAATGCAAGTCATGATATTTGTCTTGGGGGCCTATTGGGATGGGGCCCTAGGGGTAGAATTGAATTAACTTAGTCAATTTTTGTAAAGAATTTTGTAAAAGATGTAAAATCTCCGCGAAATGTGGATGTGGAGCGTATAGATATATAGGAGTCAAAGGGGTCTTAGCCCCTTGTTTGGTTGGTTTTGAAGACTCACCCATGAGCCGGGGCCATGGTATTGTATTAGAAAATCTATAAATAGTTGGGTCATAGCGAGTCTTAGAGATAACTTTTGATGGATAAGAATAGAAGTATGAATGGATGAATTTGTAAAGGGTTGATAGATAGAAAGGCTCCATAGTTGAGTGCGTAGAGGAAAGGCTCCATAGTTGAGTGCGTAGAGGCCCAGAAGAGTCCACAGCTATGTGCGTGGACCCCTGCAACTGAGTGCATGGGGTAGTTGAAGTTTGTATTGTGCAGGACTGATTTAATAAAGATTGGATTTGGGCTAGAAATATTTGCATCTGTGTTTTATTTGTTTACTTGTTTACATGTTTATATTTCTTTAAATAATATGTCCACGAGTTAATGTGTTTCCTCTGCGTGAATTGGGTTAACTAGATATGTTTATGCTTAGTCAAGATACTGAATGATATTCGCAAAGTTATAGATCTAAACTATGATAATTATCAGAAGAAAGGTTTGCACGACGATAGACCTAGGCCACCAAAACTCTAGAAAGCATGATTATGCATGCAAAACTAGAAGGGTTATATTATTAGGGTTTTAATAACACAATTGAAGGGTTTCATGAGGAGTTGAAGGTCTTTAAGACCAGTTTTAGGGTGCAAGATCTATCAAGGGATTAGATCTATGTGAAGGTAGATATGGGCTATATAAACACATCACATCATCTCTGGATGCTGAAACTTGGTTCTTGCATCCCTTAATATTGCTTCGAGTGAGACTGCAACCTGCCCTACCTAGGTTGTTTCCGAAAGGGCCAATAGTGTAGGGTTTTTTTGGTTGGCGTAACTAACTTTGAGCCTAGGTCAAGACCCCTTAAGCCAACAATAATTATACATGCATTGAAGATGTGGAGACATTATCTTTTAGGTAGGGGGTTTACATTGATGAGAGATCACAGTGGGTTGAGGTATTTATTTGACTTGCCAAATCTAAATGCTAGGCAACATAGATGGTTGGCTACCCTTAGTGAGTTTGACTTCAATATCAGATACATCAAAGGGAAGGAGAAACGGTTTGCAGATGCTCTTAGTAGGAAGGTATAGGTAAATCATATAATAGCTATAAGCTCCTATGGGACAGAGTTACAAGTCAAGATCTTGCACGCAAGACAATGAGATGATGAATACATGGAGATTATGCATAGGTTACAACAAAGTACATGTACAGGTGCAGTTACAAGTACAGGTGATCAGGATACAGTCTATCATCTCACAACAAATGGCTTGGTGAAGTTTTGAGACAAGATCTATGTGCCAAATTATAGTGAGCTCAAGAAGCTTATCCAGAATTGCTATAGGCTGTAGTAAACCACTTGGATGATTACATTCCATCTTGAACTATTGACAATATTAACATCTAGCCATGAACTATGCCAATTCCTTCTTCAAATTCAGCCAATAGTAAAAATTATTTACCATTGTCAACATCTTCTGATATCGTAGATGGCCCGAATACATTTTCACATGAAACTCCCTCAAGATAAGCTTCTTGAGCTCACTGCAATTTGACATATAGATCTTGTCTTGAAACCTCACCAAGCCATATGCCCTGAGACAATAGACTGCATCGTGATCACTTGTACTCTACTGTAATCTATGCATAATCTCCATGTATTTGTCATCCCATTTTCCTAGTGGCAATATCTCCTGTAACTCTGTCTCATAGGAGCTTATAGATGTTATATGATTTACCTGTACCTTCCTGCTAAGATCATATGCAACCCAGTTCTCCTTCCCTTTGATGTATCTAATCTCGAAGTCAAACTCACTAAGGGTAGCCAACCATCTAGCTTGCCCGACATTTAGATTTGGCAAGTCAAACAAATACCTCAACCCACTGTGATCTCTCATCAATGTAAACCTCCTGCCCAGAAGATAAGGTCTCCACATCTTCAATGCATGTATAATCATTGTTAGCTCAAGATCATGCATCAGATAGTTTTTATTGTGCTCATTTAGTTTATGTGACTCAAAGCACGCTACCTGCCCTTCTTGCGTGAGAACTCCACCAAGTCCCCTTTTGCAAGCATCTGTACACACTAGAAACTCCTTGTAAATCCACAATATTTGGAACTGGTGCATGTGTGAACAACTACTTAAGCTGCTCAAAACTATCTTCACATTCTACCATCCATTCAAACTTCTTACCCTTCTGCTAGAATAATGTGATAGGATATGCAATGCGTGAGAAATTCCTGATGAATCTCTTGTACTAACCTACCCATCCCATGAATGATCTCATCTCATCTACATTCTTAGGAGTTTCCCATTTCATGATGGCCCTTATCTTTTATCGATCTACTGTTATGCCTTCCTTGGAGACAATGTGTCCCAAGTAGTGTACCTTAGTTTGAAAGACATTGCACTTGCTAAGATTAGCTTACAATTGATCCTCTCCTAGCAATCTCAACACTGTTGCTAAATGTTCGACATGTTTTTCCTCATTCTTAGAATATACCAATATGTCATCAATGAACACAATAACAAAATTTTCCAAATAAGGATGCAACACACTATTCATCAAACACATGAATGTAGCTGGAGAATTAGTCAAACCCAATGGAACAACATCAAACTCATAATTCCCATACGTGATCCTAAATGCAATCTTGAAGATATCCTCTTCCTTGATGTGTACCTCATGGTATCTCGATCTCAAGTCGATCTTAGAGAACATTTATGCTCCCTTTAGCTGATCAAACAAATCATTAATCCTCGGCAAAGGCTATTTTTTCTTGATCGTTACCTTTTTCACCTGTCTATAATCAATGCACAATACAAGAGTACCATCTTTCTTCTTTATGAAAAAAACTAGTGTGCTTGAAGGTGATACACTAGGTCTGATGTATGCTTTGTCCAACATTTCCTTTAGTTGTAACTTCAACTCTACCAACTCAGGTGTGCTCATCCTGTAAGGTGCTTTCGATGTTGGAGATGCTCTTGGTACCAACTCAATAGAAAATTATACCTCCCTGTGAGGTGGCAACTCTGTAATTTCCTAAGGAAATGCATCCTGAAATTGCTGCAAAACTGGATACCTACTCAACACATTAGCATCCTCAACGTCTTTACCCTTGTCACTGGAAATGTGTACTAAAAACATCACACAACCTTTTCTGTAACTACGCTTAGCCTGCATAGTAGTAACCATCCTCACTGATGTAGGCTTCTTCTTTCCCTACAAGGTGCTCTTTTCCCCACTATCATCCACACAACCAATGGCCTTGTCGTAACAATCCACTTTGGTTTTGTGAAGGTATAGCCAATCCATACCCAAAATCATACTATATGATCCCAATGGAAATACATTGAAATTCATTGTTGTAGGCATACCATTAAACTCAAATTCACAAGCTCTTACCCAATGGTGAACTCGATTCTTTATACTTGTAGCCAACTGTACAAACTAAGATTTTTCATGCACTTCTTTTCTCAAACCACAGTTATCCACCAGGTCAGGATTAATATAACTATATTTAGATCTAGGATCAATCAAAATAGAAACAACATGATCACAAATCTTACCTTCCATCTCAATGATCGATTCCCGATGATCTTCCTGCCTATTGTCCACAATTGCATAAATCTAAGGAATGCTATGAACAACACCACCAACTGTATGCACCTCCTGAGCATTGTAAACCTTGGATCTACCACCACTCTGATACTGCAGACAATCCCTCTTATGATTATCCTTACCACATATCCAACACTACAATGATTCCCTACCACTGCCTCTAGCTTGTTGCTCTCTATTTCCGTTATCAGCTGTATTGAATCTCTTATAAGGAACTGCATTATTTTTCTCACTTGCATCTTGAGTTCTTCCTCACTTTTTTTGCCATTTTCCCTTAGCTTTATCATTTCTTTTCAAGTCATGCTTCGACTCAACTTCGTGCTTTGACTTCTCATAATAATACTTCAACTTTTGGATGGCTTCCTCCAATGATCTAGGCTCATCGAACTTAATCCCGTCTCTGTATGCAACTAGAAATCCACTGATTAATATCTGAACCTTGGCCTTCTCCTCTCTGAGGTAAGGCACATATCTCAACAACTCCAAAAATCTACTATTATATTCCTCATCTCTCATAGAACCCATCCGCAACTCATAAAACTCTTTAGATCTATCATCATAATACCTCTCATACAAGTACTTCTTCTTGAAGAGCCTTTCAAACACATGCCAAGTCCAATCATCCTGATGTATGTCCTTGACATTCTTCATGTATTCCCACCAAATATCCACTTTACCTTTGAGATTGAAAAGGGCCACCTTTACTTTCATGTTCTCTGAGTAATCATGCAATCTAAAAAATTTCCTCATGCTAAGCAATCAAGCCTTTTCATCTTGCGATTTCTTTATCTCTCCATCAAAAGTAGGTGTATTTTCCTTCTTGAACTGATCTAACAAGTATCCCCTATCATTTCTCATGTACGATGATAATGATGACGATCATTATTTCTATCAGAACTAGAACTAGAGAAGTACATGTGTCTATCACCCCTCCTATCCGGAGTGTTCAACATCCCGCCATCTCTGATAGTGTCAGATCTATATGATCTATGTCTACTATGAGAACTATTTCCATATGACCCATTAGTTTTTTCATCATGTCCATGGCTGATCTGAAGAGGTACCTGCTACTGCAAATCTAACAAACTCTAAAGTAATATCACATTCACCTCTGCTTGTTTCTCTTTTGCCTGCGTGATTTTGTCATTGTCTTTTTTGCAACTCCTTATTTCTTCCTTCGAGATTCTCAATGTGCCTACCAAGTTAGAAGAGTGCCCCACACCATGCTACCCATCTGATGCATAGGGATATTCTATGTAGTCTACCACCTTGCTAGTCATATGATTTCTTTCCTGTAAGGTATACTATGTCAGCTAAACCAAATCACCATAAATCAACGTACCTTAGCATACTCAGGGAGGTTATCTTGTCTGCAAGATCATCAAATCAATGTGATGTATGTACACCATAACCATAATAACATATATACATATATCAATAAGTGCATCAATTCTTAACCATCATACTAACTAGGGTCTAGTCATCAATGCAAGCCCATATCAACGACGCATGAGATGACCTCATGCATGACAACAACCAATACTCCAGTATACACATTGCCTCATGCAACTATCCACCTGTATAAGAAATGCCTAATCGACTACACATATGCATAATTGCATGTAGTTGAACATAAGAGATTAATTCTTATATTCAAGCTACAAGACTGATGCATGTAATCAAATAACCAAAAATGTAACCCAACATACAAGGATGTAATCAAGTCGCATATAATTGTATAGCTAGTCATATACCCATGACAATACATTCCATAAAATCGACATCAAGTTCATAATGATAACCTTACTACTACCATGATCAATATGATGTAATGTAACAAGCACATGGAACACAAGTGTAAGAGCCACACATGCAACTGACATGCATGCATGAACAACACATTACCCATATCTATAGCACCATATATGACCTAAAGAGAGTGTAACCATGATCTACTACCAATCTGTAACACCCCCTCCCAGGTCTACCCAAAGAAACCATGCCAACTAGGGTAAACATGAGGAGAGATGCTACTACAATTAGATTCAACCTCCTATGTCACCTTAAGGAAGTGGAATCTATGGAACATCACATTCAATTGTACAACATCATCAAAAAAACCCTCAGGAGACAAGTCATCCACTCAGACAACATGTCCCTAGGTCCCATTGTTATTCTGCAGCTTTTAAGCCATAGTCGCTCTCATGCTATGGGCAAGGGAGTAGCCAACAACCCAAAGTCTCTTTCACAGGCCTACCTGCCAGCGATTGTGGACCATAATTGCCAAGTCTGTGATAGCGACCCCGAGATTTAAGCCATTTTTCTAGCCCATAATCCTTGCCTCTTCCCAGAACTTGTTGTAACTGCCAGAATTCATTAAAAACATAAGAACAATGTTGATAAATCAAAAATCACCCTTAGGACTAGTCTTGAACATCCCCAACCGGGACTGACATTTTTTCAAAAACTTGGCATCAATGGAACCTACAAGTCTAGGATATAAGACAAAGATAAATGATCGAAACAACTCATGAAACATAACTAGAAGGATCACCTCCTTCTCCATTGAATTAATACATCATCAATTGGGTCTTTCATCCATCCATTTAACAGTTACAAATAAATATATGAAATAACCATGACATTTACTAGTCATTCAACCATGCTTATAACCAACATAAAACCATATAAATATCAGAGATATGATAACCATTAAATTCACATATAAATCAATGCAAATGTATGGGAACATAACTTTTATTAATCATAGGCAAATCCGACCAAGTTCGGGGCTTCCACGTACCACCCAACCATAGACATGGCTAAATCAAACCTCTTGTTTAGCCAATCAGCCCCGTGCCATATTCCAAGCATGAATGTGGGATCTCATAGAACAACCAATCTAAGGACAACCAATGGAATCCAGAGGTCAAAACACCACCACCCTCATCCAACCATGATCACACCAAAACCGGTGCTCCAAGCACAACTGAATATAACTTGGAATTCCATTCGGAATCCATCACTATCCTTGAGTAATTTTCCATCTCCTTGTCTCTCAGGCTTTACCGCAATCCAAACCCGCATCACTAGGCCCTAAACTGAGACTGCTCCCTCAGGCTTTACCATGTATCCCACCAAAACAAGTTAAGGGATTCCTAGGCTTTTAGGAATGAACTTGAGAACACCTCTGCCTCAGATTTTGAAATCCATCTAGTACCTCCAAAGTTCCTAAGCTACAATAAACATCTAAACATACCATGGAATCTATAAAAAGGCTAGGCTAGGCTGAAATCCAATGTCATAACCCAAACAACCCATGCCAAAGACTGTAAGAAAACCATACACCAACATGCAAAGTCATTCATGTCTAAACCAACTAGGAAATCACACATGCAAAAGGTTACCTACAAGTATTCTTGCAGAAGTTGCTTGAGTCCTTCTTTCCTTTCCTTGATCCTTGCTTTCTTTTCCTTTCCTTTCCTTGCTTTCCCTTTCCTTTGCTCCAACTAGAGTGCTCCAAGAAAACTCTAAGTGACCAAGAGTGAGAGAGGGAGAGAATAATGAGAGAGCTCCAAACTTGAACTCACAAAAGGTTAGCAAAAACTTGCCCTCTAATCCTCGGAAGCCTTTTTATGAATGAGGCCTCTATTTTCTTCATTTTCCATTATTTTTAATCAATTTCCTTTTCACATGAAACCTATGACCTTTCACCTTCATTTTCTCCTATTTTCCTTTATTTTCATAAATAAATGTGTCAAAAATTCCTTTTCCTTAGTCTTTGCCAATTTTGCTTTGCCAAAAATAACGTCTAGTGATGCTCGTTAGGATATCTTTGCCCAACATTCATCTTGGAATATGTGTCCCTTAACTGTGGTCATAGTTTTCCTTTATTAACTTTTATTACATGAAATTTTCACCAGGGATGTTACACAGGATGAAATATCCTTACAGAAACATGGCATGAAGAAGGAAACATGGCATGAAGGGAGACCAAATATGGACTAATGGATCAATTTCCAATGAAAGAAATAATGACATGACTGACTCATGGATGAAAGTGATGGATGGTCTATTCCCTACGAATTGTCCAAAATATGTAGACTTTATGACAAAGAAGAAATACATGACATCAAAGGAAGGAGTTCTACAAGTAGCTGGTTGTCCCATGATCTCCACCTAAAGATCTACTGGAAGCAAGTCCGTGGTCAAGAGGGAGCTTGGATAAGTTCCTGATTAAGAGGGAGCTTGGGTACATTCCTTTTATGGAATGGGTTGTTCATCCCTGGTTAAGAGGGAGTGAAACATATGGTTCTCTACTTCATGTGCCATGAACTAGACTAGGACTAATAGTCATAAGTATTAGTGAAGGCCAAGAGGAGAGATAAATACATCATTCTTGTCTTCACTTGGGAAGATAGAATGGAGGATTGGGTAAGTATCTGTCATCCGAATCTCTTTGAGGATGTGGTAGGGAATCCAATATAAGAGTAAGTCATGGAGGACCGATATTATTTAAGGGTGGGGAATCCAAGATAAGAATAGTCTTGGTGGAACATACTCTGAGAGAACGCAGGTGGGGTATGTTCAGAGAGAGACAATGATGAGGGTGTCTATAAATCATTGGTCTCACCAGCATTGTGCTCTAACCTTGTGGAGAGACAGAGTTGTTAGTCAAGGCCTTGCTATGTGACAATTATTATAACATGGGTTACCAATCCAACTCTTCTTATAAGAAATATTTAGATTGAGAAGGTCCAAGTGCCTTTTATGGATTATGAATACCTCCCTAATTAAGAGGGAGTGTTGAAAAATGTAACTAGGTTTGGTCTTCATATTCACACTTGTAATTATGATTTTATGTAATTGGTGTAAAAAGAAAAGAAAATTATTTTTGTAATACTTGAATCACGGGTTTCATGATCAAGGAATTTTATTTTTAGTTGAATCTCCCATTGTGAGCTATTAGGTTGGTCATCAAGTCATAAAGTATAGTAAAGTTAATGTCAAGGATTGAAGACCCATCTAGGAATGTAATTCATTGTAAAAGAAAATTTGTTAACCCTCCAAGACCATGTTTGAAGCTCTCCTTGAAGTCGACCTAAGGATGATTCTAGAAAAGGCACATTGACCTTTTCACAAGGAGAAGTTGGCTTATTTTGATGAAAAAACCACTATATATAGGGAAGCTCGGCCTCACCTAGGATAGAATTTGGTCAAGCATCCAAGACAAGATAAGAAGCACGAAAATCACAAGAAGAACAATCTTCTAACCAACGAGAAGGAAGAGAAGAAGAGTGAAGATCTTTGGCACTGTTTTTGGGTTAATCTCCTCCCACGTGTGGAAGAAACTAGGGTTTTTGCAACAGTAACATATTAGTCCTTAAGAAATTCATCAAAAGGGTCTCCATTTTATCTCCCTTGTTAGCTGATATAACCAAGAGAAGTATTCAAGTAACATGAAGGAGGAAATCATACCTAAACTCTCTCCCTCACATCCCACATGCAAAATCGCAGAGGTACAAATTGCAGATCTGTGGAAAGGAACCAAAATTTCAGGGTAGCCAAGAATTGTAGTGCATGAAGGAATTTTGACTTATGTTTACTAGGAAAGAAGAAGAAGCAGTGAAGAAGGATCTTGTGACTTGGTCTTGGAGAGGTTGTTGTGTCAAGGGTCTTGGCCTTGGTATTTGTCAATTGAAGTCTCTATAAGAAGAAGAATTTGTTTTGGGTTTTCCTGTCAAGTTTGAGAGGTTTTGGCCCTGGTTGATCACCTACATTTTGTGTCTCTTATCTTTTTATTGTTTATGATTTGGTAGTTGTTTGATGAAGAAGAATACTATAATAATTTAACTAAAGAAAATATTCTAATCTAAAGAAGTAAAAATCATTCACAAGAAATTATCATCAAAGAGAAATCTTCTAATCCTAATTCCCTATATTTCTCAACAATATATGCGCAATAAAATGCAAGAGATGAAATATAATAGAGATACATGTCCATAAAATAAATATTTAGTAATGATATGCCAAGATGCATGCAAGTATGTTAGGTGCATACAATAAAGGATATGTAGGAATAAATGAGAAATTTGTTGTCATAACTTGATTAATAGTGGTTAATGATAAACATGTAGATAGGAGTAGGTTGACGACACAATTGGGGAGCTAGTGAAAGTGTTGCATGTAGTCTTGAGGAACCAAGACTATGTGAAATAAGTTGTTGATGAGAAAATGACACAAGTGATACATATGCATGTTGATATACATGTTGTGACAATGTGGTGAGTATATTAATAAGAGGTTTTCTACCAATCAATGGTCTTCTCTAGATAAGTACTCTAAAAATTATTGATTATGATTCTTCAACTTTAGGCACACTTAAAGTCTTGTTGAAATACTTGATTAAGTGCATGATATGAGTATGTCCTTATGAGATTTCATGAAGGAATGATCATATTTAAGGCACTAATACAATGTGTGTTGAGAGAGTTGATACACATAGGAGTGAAAGTGGGTGCTTTTTGTAGCACTATTGATCCAGTTGGATATTGGTGGCCACCTGCCAAGTCCATTTGCACCCCCACCATTGTTTCTTTCATCTTTTCAGTTTCCTTAATTGTAGCACAGTTTACTATTTTAGCAGTTTTTTGGGTCCTGAACTTCCAGAGCCGTTTTGAGGCCCTAAACAAAGTTTTTTGGGAAAACCAGAAGCAACATGGGTCCATGGTCCGATGTTTCTCTTCCCAAAGTTGTAGTTCTCAGATAGATATTTCTAACAAGATATTGTGCATGTCAAACAAAGATCGTATGCGAATGTTACGACCCCGGGAAGTTGATGTACCAATTTACCCAAACGGGGCCCACAATTTGGTGTTTCATCTTCTAGGGTTAGGTTTTTGGATGTTTAGGGTTTTCCATTGTTTCTCAACAATAAATACGCCTTTGAGCCTCATTGTAACATAGTTAAGAGGCATGTAGCCGCTACATCTCTTCTAAGAGATAAGCTATCATCGCCCTAGCTAGCTTATTTCCATTTCTATTTGAAAGCATATTTCAGTATCTTATAGTAATGAAAAGAAGTATTATTTCCATTGCATCTCTATATTTATGGTTATCTCTGTAATTTTTTGTGTTTCTATTTAAATTCGGATCAGTGGTATCAGATCAGTTTGCTTTTTCTCTGTTTCTCTTTGCATGTCCCCAACAAGGTCGGGATATAAGGAGTTAGGGCTTGAATTGGTCGAACCTTTGCAAGACCATCCTCGCAAATCCTGATGACCTCCCATGGCAGATGAAAAGAAAGATGAGGGGGTAGGAGATCCTATCAAAATATTGCTCAAAGAAGCCCTCGAGTGGCAAAGGAACGTGATGATGGACAACTTTGCCTGTATCCTTCAGCGGCTACCTAGAGGCAATGCATCGGTTTCCAACAGCTACTCTGGAAACACCACACCATTTAAGGTACAAGTTAATTTTGAAATCCCCATCTTCAAGGGTAAAATAGACATAGATGCATTAGATAAATGGTTAAATATGGTAGAAGGGTATTTTTCTGTTCATGATTTTTTCGAGTCGAGAAAAGATTATTTTCACTCTTCTCAAAGAAGCCCCCCACGTCAAGGACTAGCAGGAAACCTACTATGAGAAGAAGGATGAAATTAAGGGCTCACTATTTTCATCTGCACCAACTTGGAATTCATTCCAAATTTCCATCAAGGAGCAGTTCTACCCTATCGGAAGCTATGAGGATCAATACATAAAGTGGACCACGCTGTAGTAGGGAAGGGACCAAGACGTGCCAGAGTTTACCAATATTTTCCATACCCTTTGCACAAAGTTGGGTATCAAGGATTCAGAGCATAATTTGGTACTCAAATACTGCGGCTACCTGCACAAGTACATCCAGGAAGAAATAGAATTCATGAGCATCTCCTTGCTTGGCACGACATACGGATATGTCGTCAAGGTCGAGCAAAAGTTTAAACAGAAGAAGCGAGACTTTGGATTTGTGAATCCGAAGCAAGGGAAAGATGCCCCCAAACTATAGAACAAAGGACAAAGCCAAGGCGGGGCAGCCCAGGACAACCCGCCAAAGCTACAAGAAAAGAACAACGTCAAGAAGCCGAAAAAGGACATAATAAAGTGGTGTGACTTCCATAAGAGCTCCACTCACAACACAAGTGAGTGTCGAGCCAAGCAGTCCCTGGTGGATGAGCTAAGGGTTTCAAAATTAGATGCATGTTCCGACTCTAAGTTAGAACCTAACAAGGGGAATGACAAAGGGAAGTAGACTATCGATGAGGAGCCCAATGCCACCATTTCCATCACGAAGATCCAGAAGGAGGAACCCAAAGACTGAGAGGTGGAGGAGTGTCTCTTCCACTCCCAAATGTGGGTAAAGGGCTCCCCGTTACAGTTCATTGTCGATACTGGGAGCCAGAAGAACCTCATTTCGGTAGATGTTGTGAAGTGGCTGGTTTTATCGACCACAGTACATCCACAACCATACACTATCAGGTGGCTTCACCAAGGATGGGATCTTAGCATTAGCCAGCATTGTCACCTTCCATACAACATCAAGCCCTTCAAGGATGAGGTATTGTGTAACATTGCTCCCCTTGATGTTTGTGATGTATTATTAGGAAAACCATACTTGTGGAAGTGACATGCTGTGTATGAATCAAGGCCCCGAGCTGTTATTGTTACTTTGGAAAATAAGTTGTACAGGATACCGAAGGTAGTACTACCTACCGCCATCTCTTTGGTTACTGAAAAATAATGCAGTAAGCTCATTTCCAAAACCTAGAAATTTGTTTTCTTGATGATACGCCCTCAAGGAAAGAAGAAGATGGTGGCCACGACCTCCGAACAGGGCCCCTTTGCACGACAACTAAAGATGGACAAGGTCGTGGAGGAGTACGAGGAGATCTTCACCTCCCTCGCAGGGGTTCCTCTACACTGTCAGGTCAAGCACTCCATCGATCTGACCCCAGCTACACCACTGCCCAATGGACCAATCTATTGGTGCTCCGTTCTGGAGAATGATGAAATCAAGAGGCAAATTCAAGAGATGTTGCAGAAAGGTCACCTTCGTCTGAGTTCATCGCTTTTTGGGAGCTCGATCGTGTTGGTACAGAACAAGGATGTGACTTGGAGACTCTATATTGATTGTTGGGCATTGAACAAGATCATTGTCCATAATAGGTACCCGATCCCATGGATTGATGACCTCCTGGACCAACTGAAGGGGGGGAAATATTTCAGCAAGATTGATTCAAATTCAAGATATCACCAGGTACCAATCAAATCCTCCGATATTGCAAGACTGCCTTCAAAGCCAAGGAGGGCCTTTTTGAATGGTTGATTATGCCTTTCGGATTGACAAATGCTCCTACAACTTTCATTCGGCTAATGGATGACATCTTGTAGCCATTCACCAATTCATTTGTAGTGGTATACTTGGATGACATCTTGATCTTCAGCCAGAGTTGGGAAGAGCACCTCCACCACATCCGATAAGTTCTCCAAACACTGTGGTAACACAAGTTATGTGCCAATTTGGAAAAATGCACTTTTGGCATGACCCAAGTTCAGTATCTGTGATACATTATTGATGAACATGTGGTTCATGTGGATCTAGCTAAGATCCAAGTCATTCAGGATTGGCCATCTCCAACCACTCTGACAGAGCTCCGCAGCTTTCTAGGTCTTGCCAACTTCTACCGTAGGTTTGTGTTGGGATTTTCTCATATCACTTGGCCCTTCAGTCAAGTCACCAAGGTAGGAGCGAAAGAAAAATTCTTTTGGTCTGAGTCTTAACAAAAGGCATTCATAGAGTTGAAATATCGCCTTTGCTTGACACCAGTGCTTGCATTACCAGACTTGCAACAACCATTTGAGGTCGAGACAGATGCCTCTGACTATGCTATTGGGGCAGTCCTTACTCAACACGACCATACAATGGCATATCACAATGAGACACTTTCAAACACAGTACGAAAGTATCCCACTTATGAAAAATAAATGTATTCCATTGTGCAGGCATGCCAACAATGGAAGCATTACATTTTGGGGAAGGAAACGGTCATCCACACAGACCACTGACCCCTGCAGTTCATACATACCCAATGGAAATTGCAGAATGATCGCCATGAGAATTGGTCCACATACCTACAAAAGTTCCATTTAAATATCAAGTATAAGAAGGGAAACACCATTAATGTTGCAGATTGCCTCAGTCAACCACCGATCATGGTGTTAAGCACTGCGCTCAACTCGTGTGGGCATGAGACTTATGATTAGCCACTTCTCTACAAAAGTGACCCAAAATTCGTCTGCACATACCAAACACTCTTGGAGGGTCAACATGTTCTAGATTTTCACTGCTAAGATGCCTTGTTATGCCACCTGGGTCACCTTTGTGTTCCTTCAAGCTAGTGTGCTAAGATGATTTGGGAAGCACACTACAGTCGGGTTGCTGGGCATTTCGGGGTCAAGAAAATGGTGGCATTACTGCAAAAGTATTTTTATTGGCCAAATCTTCAACAGGATGATGGGAAGTAAATCAGATCATGCATTGCTTGCGCCATTGCCGAACCGACCATGAAGAAGCAAGGCCTCTATACCCTGCTGCCTACCCCTAGTCGACCTTGGGAATCCATCTCCATAGATTACATGTTGAACCTTCCTTCTACTAAGCATGGAAATGACTTTGTTTTCGTGGTCGTCGACAGGTTCTCAAAGATGGCCATTATGGCGGCCTGCAAGAAGAATATCACAACAAAAGCCACTACTAAATTCTTCTTTGAATGAGTGTGGGTACATTTTGGGATCCCATAGTCTATCATCTAAGACCAGGATAGCAGGTTCCTCAGTACATTTTGGTCCAGCCTCTGGTCGATGCTAGACACCAAACTCACTAAGTTTGCAGCCTTCCATCCTTAAAATAATGGCCAGACAAAGGTTGTGAACAGGATGATCGTACACATTCTACGCATGTACAACTCAAAGCATCCATGCACATGGGATGAGAGCCTCCCCTATGTTCAACATAGCTACAACCAGCCTCTCCATAGCTCGACTGGCCACAACCCTTTTCAAGTGAGTTTGGTGTTCCAGCCATTATGTCCCATTGATGTGGCCATGCCATTTGTAGCTACTCACGCAGATTTGGCTCATGTCCAATCCAAAAAAGATAAGGAAAACAACTTCAATGAGCACATCCAACATATTCGTCAGCAGGTCCACGACATTCTAGAGAAATCAAATGCCAAGTACAAGCAGTGGCATGATCAACATCGGGTGCCACACAAGTTTCAGGTGGGTGACAAAGTCTTGTTGCATTTGTAAAAGGAACACCTTACTAGAGCCTATTGGAAACTCATACCACTCCAATGTGGTCCTTACACCATTACCAAGGCTGTGGGAGACAATGCATTTGAGCTTAGGATTCCCCCATTCCTTGGCATGCACCCAGTGTTCAATGTGGGCTACCTTCGGCCATACTTTCCACCATTACCAGACACATCTGACATTGAAGAACAACTCAAACCCACAGAGTTAAACCGAGATTACATGGAACAAGATGCAACTGATTGGATGATGGACACACAGATCAAGCACACTCACCAGCAGAATATCCAACTGTATCGAATTGTCAAAGCAGGCCAACTCCTTCACTAGGGAAAGTGGCTCACCAGGGACCAAGTTCAGCAGAATTTTCCTCATCTCATGGAGAGGAATGATCTAGGTGGATATTGGTGGCCACCTACTAAGTCCACTTGGACCTCCACCATTGTTTCTTTCGGCTTTTCAATTTCCTTAATTGTAGCACAATTTACTATTTTTAGCAGTTTTTCGGGTCCTGAAATTCCAGAGCCATTTTGAGGCCATGTTTCTCTTCCCAAAGTTGTAGTTCTTAGATATATCTTTCTAATGAGATATTTTGTGCATCAAACGGAGATCATATGCCAACGTTACGACCCCAGGAAGTTGATGTACCAATTTACCCTAACAGGGCCCACAGTTTGGTGTTTCATCTTCTAGGGTTAGGTTTTTGGATGTTTATGGTTTTCCATTGTTTCTCAACAATAAATAAGTCTTCGAGCCTCATTGTAACACAATTCAGAGGCATGTAGCAGCCACATCTCTTCTAAGAGATAAGCTACCATCGCTTTAGCTGGCTTATTTCCATTTTTGTTTGTAAGCATATTTCACATTTTACAGTAATGAAATGAAGTATTATTTCCGCTACATCTCTGTATTTATGGTTATATCTATAATTTGTTGCATTCCTGTTTAAATCTGGATCAACTATGGTTGATGAATATGAGTTGATTGCAGACCATATCATGGCTGCTAGCCTTGATAAAAGGATGATTTCAAAATTTTGTCATGATGTTGTCTTGCTAGAAGGCTTTTTCCCAATCTTGTGATGACATCATTATAAGCATGTTGATATGTATTCTTGATTATGGGAATATGTGGCTAACATGAATTCTATATGTGTGAACATTTGTAGATCAATATGCTTGGTATTAGCATGGCAAGGTAACAACTAATTTAGTTATGTTGATATAACTAATAGTTAGGTGTGTGCGAAAGCACATTAGAAAACTCAATTGCAAGATGAAGTAAAAGTGTAGATAGCGATAGGGTACAACATAGCATGGGCCAAGTCCATCATGAATAAGAAAGGGGAAGTTCCCTTGAAATATAAAATCCCTCCAGGAGCTATTTCAAAGGATGTTAAAATTTTAAGGTTTCCATAAAACCTTGGAGAAGACTTGGTGTTTTATTGATTGGCTTCATATTTTCTTTGTTTTTTTTTATTGTTGACTTTGAGCATGGCCATGCTATTTGTGTTGTTATTATGTGTTGTTGTGAGATTTTTATTTTTCCTTACTTCTGCTTTATTCTTGTATTTGTATTTTGGTCTTGGTGGTTGTTGAGTGTGGAGATATGAAAGAAGAGAATATCTATAGAAAAGTTGAAGTAGAACATAAACAAAAGTGAAATATGTTGATTAAACCCTGTGCATAAGGTAAATGGAAGTTAGAGGGAAAAATAAGATGATAGAACTAATATGGGCTTGGTTGAGTCCACTTGAAAATAAAATGGAAAACAATGTAATAGCCATGGAAATGGCACAAAAAGGGAAGCTTTCCTAAAATACAACGTGGCTAAGACATCTAAGGAATAATGGCACTTTGTGGCTTGAGAGGTCATTAGTTGAAAACCATCATAATAGCACAATAAGTGATCAATATCTAAAAATATGATCATTGTGTGAATGGAATGCAAGCAAAGTTTGTATTTACCATGATTGGGTAATGCAACAAGTTTATTTAATGGGTTCTAGATTTCATGGAACACCATTGGGAAAGTGGGAAAAAATGGTCCATTGCCAATATTTATGTTATTTTTATGCTTTTGACAATTATGGTGAGCATGAATGAAAAAGGACAAAGGCTAAAAATTGATAGCTTATGAACAACATGGAAGAGGACATGCTAAGTTAAATAAAATATTGATTATTGAAACAACAAAAATATAAATTGATAGCATTGATGATGGAAGAAAGGTAAAAAGTAGAAGAAAAGGAATTGAGTGATAATTCCTTTGGCTAAGTTTGGAAATTGTTACTTTCAAATTAATGCATCCTTTGAATGGATACCAATAGGTTTTCTAACCTTAACATTGTGAATGTGTTATATTTCATGAACATGTTAATGATTAAATAAATTAAATATTGTGACACAGGTGGCATGATGGATCTGGGAGCTCAGGAAGAAGATTACCAGGAAGGCATTACAGAATCTGGAAATTTTTTTAACTCACGGGAGTAAGTCATAATCTATACCTTGACTATAAAACTCCATGAATAGTTCAGGGGAGCATGCCATACTGTGACTTACACTTAATACTCCATGCAAATTTAATTAGAGCATGATAAATGGCCACTAGTCTATAAGAATCTAATGACTACCCTATGCATGAAATCCCTTGGATAGGTAGACTACCAAAAATCAGGGTCGGATGGGACTGGAAGGGTAAGTCATTGATGAGGGGTGTGTGCAAGAAAGCCCTTGGATGGGTAGATTTCTCAAAATGAGGGTTTCCTAGGATTAGAAAGGTGAGTGACTAATCGGGGCCCATGTAGGGAAGTGTTTGGCTAGGTAGACTACCCAGAATTATTGTTTCCTAGGCTTGGAAAGGTGAGTAGATGCTGATAGAAGAAATAAGCCTATGTTCACTGGGAGGTGAGCATGAAGAATCCAATTGGGAGCTATGTGAAAATACCCTATGGAGTAGTGTGACTTCCACTGAGTTCTTTCCTTGGGGTTGAGAACCACTCAATGAGCTATGTTTAAGGATGGATCTATATGAAATGACTACATGGAGAAGTGTGACCACCATTGAGTACTTTCTTTGGGATTGAGAACCACTAAGTGAGCTAGAGTTGAAGACATAGCTGACTAAAAATTGTGTGGAGCACACATAACACTGAGTGCTTGCCTTGAAAGATAAAGAACTTAATGTAGAAGCAAATAGGAAGCCATAGAGATAAGTATTAATCATCAATTTAAAAGATATTTATGTTTAAATTATTAGTTAATATGTTCTAATTTTTTATGACTGAATATTATAAAATTCATACGTTTATGATGTAGGAGAATTAGTGAACTACCCAACACATGCATATGAGGCTGAATACAAGGTAAACAACATCATCTTGATGACATCAAAGTATGCAACAATATAATGGAGCTGAAGACTTTAGAAACTAGGCCATTGCGGTGATAATGGAACCCTGTGATATGCATTGATCACCACATTAGGGGATTTTTCAGGTCTAAAATGGGCCTCCTAAGGAAATTATAAAATAATAGTGGAAATAATAAAATAATATTAGATTACATCATCAAATTTTAGAGGGAAAAAAAGAAAAGAAAAATTAACTCGTATTTTCAACTTATCTCCCTATGGGTTTACTCAAATTTCGAGAAAAAACACTCGTTGGATGAAAAATGTGATTCCTAATATAAGGAGTACCCATGTTGCATACTTTTGATGGACCCCACTACACGAAAAATGAGAAATACATGAAAAACGTGATTGGAATCATGTTTTTTCATGTATTTCTCATTTTTCGTGTAGCAGGGTCCATCGAAAGTATGCAACATGGGTACTCCTTGGATGAGGAATTAAATTTTTCACCCAACGAGTTCTCCTTCTCAAAATTTGAGTAAACCTTAGGGAGATAAGTTAAAAATATGAGTTGAAAAAACAGTTTTATTATTTTATTATTTTTTAATATTTTTACTTTTTTACTCCAAAAATGGTGAATCATCCCTGGTTGACATCATCATCTTGAATCCTATTTGTTCTTATAAATTTTATTTTGGTTGTACATTTTTCTTAGGAAGCTCGTTTTAGACCTCAAAACTCCCCAAATGATGAGGTGTTGCATGACACATGTTGTGTTATTAAAACAAGGAAGAGGGATGCCTTGGCTAAGAAAATTTTGTTGAAATTCTATGGAAAGTATAGTGGAATACAATTTTCTGTCTAATAGTTACTACCTAATGATTTTCAAACAATATTTTTATGCCACTACTATCATTCAATAATTATACTTAGAAAATATCAATATTAAATGTAGTGTAAATAGTAAAGATCATATTAAATATCATAGCCATAGGGATGCCTTGGCTATGAGACTCCATCAAGAACCTTCCTGTGTGAGGAAGCCTTTCCAAGGAATGGGTCACTTGAGGGACTAGGGAGGTAGAGAAGTGATCTGTATTCTCTCAACTACCAGAATAAACCAAGATATTTTACTTATGTGATGTTAGGAAAATTGCATGTGAAATAGTATGAAAAACCACATGTGAATACTTTAAATAAGAGGAAACATAAAGGCAACCATCAAATCAAAGAACACACACAAGTTTATATCAAAGTTTACCTAGTGTAGGTTATGTCTCTGGGCCTGGAATCAAGAGTGGGGAGGTCACTTCATTAATTTGTGCAAGATGTTGATGAATGCATGATGTGTTCTTTGTCAATACAAGGAAGAACTCCCTTAACCAGAGTGGCATGTCTCTCCATGAGACATTCTCCTATAAGAACTCTCACTCATATCAAACATGAAAAAATATCAAACTCTCACATTAAGTGGCATATAATGATCCTCTAATAAAGTGATAAACAAGGATCTTAACATCAAACCATCATCTCAAAAAAATTTAAAAGAAGACATGGCGGGTCAATGCATCTTATACCTCCACTTCCAGGGACAGCCTAAAAATGCACACCTCTATTCAAGAAGCAGACATCATGGTTGAATTCCTGGTGAGAGATTGTGAAATATGATTGTAAACTTGAGCCCTTTCTGACATTGTCAATTTTGGGCTTCCTAGGAATCTTAAAGATCCCTCAAATATTCTCTTCTATGAGCTGAATGAAATTATGCTGCTCAGATTAGGAAACTGATCACACCATCATGTTTCTTGCAAAACATTAAGTAAACTGAGTATAAAGCTGACCTGGTTCTGAAACTATCATTTTTCTGGCCTTTAGAGAATCTTAAAGATTCCTCCACAAAGATTATTTTCTGCATATTGATTGAAATTATACTGCTAAGATAAGGAAACCAATTACACCATCAGTCTCTTTATGAAAAATTGATAAAAATGAGTGTAAATTTGACATACTTCTATCACCTTCAAAAATTGGCCTCCGTGGAATATTTTAGATTTTATGCAGAGTCTTGTGTCATGATTTTGCCTTCAACATTCAGTCTCTGGAAAATCCGCTACTTAGATCAGAAAACCATTGGAACCATTAGACTCCTGGTGAAATTATGAATAATTTGAGTTATAAACTCGATATAATTCTGTCACTATTAAAATTTGGCCCCAAGGGAATATTTTAGATTCCTTCCATATTCCCCTGCATCAGGTTTCTCCTGCTCGGTTTCCATTCCTACTCAGGGTTCCATGACTCCTTGGTTTATGTGCTTGAAACTCTCTATCCCAGGCGAATGAGAAAATATTTATATAAATGTGTTTCAGGGCATAAATTCCAAAGCTAGCCTAGCTGGCATCCTTGTTGGCGGAGATTAATTTTAAAAAAAATGTGGTTGGGAGGTCCCCGGGTCAAACCCCACAAGACCCACATTTTTGGAGCGTGGTTTTGTTACATACAGGTGGTGAGTTTTTTCTTGGGAATGGGGCCACCTAGATGATAGGTCAGGGGAGTTCAAACCCCGCTAACCCCCAGTTATATACTTTGTGTGGGGTTCGTTAGGTGGTGGGTTTTCCAATGGAGGCTCGACCACACACACACACACAAACACACACATATATAACTAGTGGAGCAGGTGGGTCCGCAGGGTCTGGGCCGCCCCATTTTTTTATTAATTTTTTTGATTTTATAATAGATTGGACAAAAACTTCTGAAAAAAAAAAATTTGGGTCACCAGTTTTTGTTAAGTAGGTGAAAATTTCACAAATTTTAGCCTCTAGAAACCATCACCGCAAGGTTTCAGTTTGTCGCCTCATTAGTGGCCACCAAATTTAGTGGCTCTGCCAGATTTAGTTGTCTTCCAAACTTAGTTGGTGCTCTGCTAACTTTAGCTAATGGGCCTAGTTGACCAAAACTTTGACTAGCCATATCTTTCACATACGATGTCAAATTGAGGTGTCGTTTGTGCCGTTGGAAATCTTGTGACAAGCTATTCGATCTGGCCCTAGTTTTATGTCAATCTAAGGCTTTATTTTTGAGTTTTTCTTGAGTCCTATTTTATTTTTGAGCCGCTATGGAGCCATATAGATCAAGAAGGGGATGCCTGAACTCATAAAGTATGTGACTACATGGAAGAGGAAACTTGAGTGAATTTTTTTTCAAGAAGTTATCTGTATACGCTTTAGGATCAACAATGCATTAAGTGTGCCCCAAGAAGCAATGAGATGAATCTATTCCCTGTGAAAACGTTGAGGATAATGGACAATATAGATGGACATGACAATTTATGACATAAAATGTTGCTAACGTAAAGAGTTCTAGTGCAAAGCTCAATTATTATTTTTGTTCTTTTTTAATGAAAAATAAGGACAATGTTCCTTTAATGGGGTGGGTTTTGTAACATCCCATTGTTCTACCCCTTCTTATTGTAATGATAATTGTGACTGTAATACCAACGTGGAAGAACTATGACTGACTATACCTCTTATTAAACATATGCTAATTATTATTTAAAACTAATTATCAAATCAACATAAGTGAGGAAGGGACAACCTTACAGATCCTTGGCTTGGGTAAATATTTCTTTCTCACTTGGCTTGAAAAGTCAAGATCCACACCCAAATGAATTAAATGCCAATGTTGCTTGCATACTTGGAGAGTCATTTTTCTAACAATTTTAATGAGATGTTATTAGGGTTGGACTGAAGTTGGAATACTTCATTGATATTTCAGATGATATTGAACTAGGGCAGTGGAAGGGCACCTAGTGCCAATTTTCCTTTCTCCCCCTCATAGATCAAGGATATATCCCTCGAGAAGATGGTGTTGAAGAGCCAAGATGCATTTTGGAGGAACACAGAGAAAATTTTTACGGTGCTATTTCTATCTATCTCTTGAGAATTCACGAATAGACACTAAGAGGGAGATATACACCTTCACAGTGGAGGACAAGGGAGTTGGGGCACTATCTCTCAGTTGTATTGGTTCAAGCAATATTTCATATTCCTTTGAAAATCTCTTGATTGGTTCTAGATAGAATGTAATTTATGGAGTGTAATGTGAATGACTAAGTAGTTTTCAAGCCAACTTTGAGCTTGTGCCCAGTAATATTGAGCTAGTGATATGTGGCCTTTGGTGTTTATTCTTGTTTCTAGTATTCTAGCCACTAAAATCTTTGTGTGAGACTATGTTTCTAGTGTGTTGTTTAAGGATTGAAATTCATTCACTAAGAGTTTTTTTTGTCTGTGAAACCACAACGCTTGCCAATTTATTGCTAAACCACATACCTAATGGGTTGATCTGAATTGGATCCTAAAGAACTCTCTAAGTTTTTATAACTCTATAAAATTCATGTCAAAGTTTCAAAGACTTACGAAGGTTGAGCTTATCAGAAATACCCTTTGAACAGTTGTAATTTGTGAGCAGCGCAAAGCAATGAGGACCTTCGGTCAAGCGCGCAGACTGTTGGCCCATGGTAACACGCGCTGCCACAAAACAACAAAACAGGAGGTCTTTTGGAGAAACGGGGGAGGTTTCTGATATGTGATTAGCAACAAGTCACTAATCGTATATCGTTGGGCAAACCCCTTAGTGAAGGAAAATCCCCAAGCAACCGGAACCGAAAATTCAAAAACCATATGGAATTCGCTGATTCCGTCAGAGGCGGGTCCCACACAAAAACCAGAAAGATATCGAAAGGGCTTCGAGTGGTAAGCAATTTCAATCGAGTCCCACCTGACGCCACACACTAAGTGCCACGCGTCTGGTAGAAGAGAGAGAAAAACGCTCACACCAGACGGGTAAACATCATGCAACTTACCCGCCATATATGGATGGTGACCGTAGGATTTGGAGGCTCCAGATCGAAGGTAGACATGCGATTTGATGGATGACTGGATTCAATGGGGTAAACAGGTTGACTTGCATAAAGTTTGAAGTCTGGCATGGATGATGAGTTGGAAGAAGAATCATGTTTGTGGGCAATCTGGGAGTTAAATGGATGTAACGATAGTTCAAACATTTCCGAGGGAACTGACAATTAGTTCATTGTGAAACAGGTGGCCACCTCCCTATGAGGCGTTGCATAGTGATGATGGCGTAGAATAGGGGATTTCAAATGGACAGAAGTAGAAGAACCAGAAAACTGGGAAGTGGAAATGAACAGTCAGAAAGAAGATTGGCTTTAAAGCCACGAACTGACAGAGACAAAGTAAGAAGCTAGTAAGGTAGCATCGAGATAGAGCCAGAGAGAGTCAAAGAGTCTGTGTACTCCAGAAAAGGCTTGAGAGGTTCAAGCGAACTCCTTGGCATAGGCCTATCATGTATGAGTCTCAGATTGGGTTCAGACTACTGTGACCAGTAGAGGTCAAGTTTCAGTAAGGAGAGTCTGTGTACTCCAATCCTACTGATTCATATCTATTGAGTGAGACTCAAATTGAGATCACTATTGTAAAAAATCTGCTTTGAAAACATAATAAAGGGGCCACCACTGAAGGCTGGACCAGGAGACATAGCCCAAGAGCATTGGGTGAACTCCTTATTAAACTTGTTGTATTTACACGTTTTCCTGTTGTGTCTTCGCTAACTGTTTCAGTGTCTATGTTTTTCACAATCTTATCGATCCATTGCACAAAGTAACATAGGCACTTCCATGCATATGAGTATGTAATACCTTTAATTTTTTGTCCTAGATAAATTCCAGATCAAGTGGTATCAGAGCTCTAGGTTACTAAGGTTAGACAAGCTTGTGCTGGATTTTGTTGTTGAATGCTAACTAGACCAAATCTTAAATTAGGAGAAAGAGAGTTGGTTGAAACTAACCCTAAAATTGGAAGAGTCTATCCTAAGAGGAAAATGTTATAAGAAAGTCCCTTGGAATCATGCCCTCAGTTCATGGATAGTTTCATGACCATGAGAGCCATGGTAGAGGAAATGTATAGAGAATTTAAGAACGGTAGAGAAGAAGGTTTGGCAAACTCAAAACAAGATAAAGGAGTAGAATAATCTCTCCTCCATGACCATTCTAAAGGAAAATGGAAAGAAGAGAAGTTCCCCACACCTCCTAGTAGCCCTGAAAATAAAAAGAAAGCATCTTTGATTAAATTAGATGTTAAATTGATTTGCTGATATATGATGGAGAGTTGAATGCAGAGAAACTGGATAATTGGATTAGACAGATTGATGTTTATTGCGGAGTGCAGAACATCGATTCAGACAAGAGTAAGATTCAGCTGGCTAGCCTACGCTTTGGAGGCACTTCCTTGGTATGGTGGGAAGGCAAGACACAAGCTGACATGAAGAAGCATGGTAAAATTCTTTCTATCTGGAGTGAATTATTTTCTACAATTAAAAAGAAATTCTATCCACTAGCCTATATGCAGCAAGCCATGATGAGCTAGCAAACTCTTCACCAATTAAAAGGGCGAAGTGTACAAGGCTACACTCAAGAATTTAGGAAAAGAGCTTTGATTCTAGAAATTTCTTTAGACTCACCTGAAAATCTGCTGAAGTATATAGGTGGTCTACATAGTTATTTAAGACACATTATTCTCATGTTTAATCCCACTAACATAGATGAGGTATTTGTTCAGGCTATACATCTAGATGCTAGAGGCAAGAATGTGAACCCAAAATTTGGGGGATCATCAAAAACTGTTGCAAGCAAAAGTAAGGAAAAGAGAAAAGAGAAATGGAAAGAGAGGAAGAAAAATATTGTACAAAAGACCAAATCTTCATGCACTCACTGTAAGAAGGATGGGCATGATGATGAACACTGTTGGATCCTACATTTGGAGCTGAGACCCAAGAAGTTCGAGGGCAAAAAGAAGAAGACTGTTGCAGCTATTCAAAAGGATTTGGGGTCATACTCAGGAGATGAAACAACAATCGCAACCACAGGTATAAAAGGTAAAAAATTTGAAGCATCTACTAGTAATTCTGCACAATATACTAATAACGAAGAAAACGAGAGGAAAAGACATGAGATTTTTCATATTCGAGTTATTTCCAAGCATCAAAAGATTGATACTTTGTTTGATATTGGATCACAAGTAAATTTAATTTCTGAAGCAATTGTAAAGAAGTTGGGATTACTAACCACACCTCACAAGAAACCATATCCATTAGGTTGGTTATGTGATAAATCAAAGCTACAAGTGACTAGACAATGTAAACTTAAGTTTTCTTTTGGGTCAGCATTTGTAGATGAGGTTGAGTTAGATATAGTTCCTTTGGATATATGTGGAATTGTTTTAGGAAGTCCTTACTTGTATGATAGGAAAGCTATTTTCTATAGAGCTGAGAACAAGTATCAACTTGTTAAAGATGGAATTAAATATATTGTAAGAGCTCATAAACTCAAGAATAATTATACTCTCATAAACTCAAGGCAAATGAAAAGAATTATAAATTCATGAAAACAATTTTTACTGATGGTTGTAAAGGAAAAGAAACCTGATAAAACCAGTATATTTGAGGGCTGTAATGCTTAACAACAAGCTGATTTAGAAAAATTTGTTTCAGAATATGATATACTATTTCAAGAACCTAAAAGTCTACGACCCAAAAAGGAAATAGTACATGATATTAATTTACAGCAGGATGCTCCATTGCCTAACATCAGAATGTACTGGTTGTTGGCTTTAGAGAATGAAGAAATCAAGAAGTAGGTACAGGAGCTGCTTGAGAAAGGGTTCATAAGACATAGCACATTACCATGTGGGTCTCCATTTTTCTTGGTGAGAAAGAAAGATGGCTCATGGAGAATGTGCATTGATTACCAAGCACTGAATAAGATAAAATAAAAAATCGTTACCCCCTTCCTCACATAGATGATCTATTAGATTAGTTAAAAGAAGTTGTTTATTTTTCCAAGTTGGACTTGCATAGTGGCTATCATCAGGTCAGAGTTGCAGCACAAGATGGATGGAATACTGCTTTCAAAACAAAGCGGAGATTGTATGAGTGGTTGGCTATGCCTTTTGGCTTAACTAATGCTCCTGCTACTTTCTTGAGAGTAATGAATGATGTACTTAAACCTTTTCTTGATGATTTTGTCATTGTATATTTGGATGAAATTCTTATATTCAATAAAACATGGGAAGAACATTTAAAGCATGCCAAGCAGACTCTAGATGTTTTGAAAAGAGAAAATCTTCATTCTCATCTCTCAAAATGTGAATTTGGAAAAATATCTTTGAATTATTTGGTTCATATTGTAGGGTTGGTGAATTGAAGATAGATCCCTCTAAGGTTGTAGTCATTGTAAACTGGCCTAAACCCAAATCTGCTACAAAAGGTTAGAAGCTTCCTAGGAGCAACACAGTATTGGAGAAAGTTTATTGCTAACTTTTCCTTAATTGCAGCTCCCTTACATGCTTTAACAGGATTGAACAAGGTGTTTCGGTGGGGAGGCAAACAACATAAATCCTTTGACACCTTCAAAGAAAATATTAGTACAACACCAGTACTAGCACTGCTCGATCTTCAAAGACCATTTGAGATTGAAAGAAATGCTAGTGACTATGCCATGGGAGCAGTGTTGATGCAGCACGGTAAACCCATATGTTATCATTCTGAGACATTTAATTCTACAGTAGTTAACTATCCCACATATGATAAAGAATTGTATGCATTAGTATAGAGTGTGAAAAAGTGGAAACATTATTTAATGTGCAAAGAGACAGTTATACATATTGATAATCAACCACTTCAATATTTACAATCCCAAACTAAGTTGCAGCAATCAAGACACTATAGATGGATGGGTTTTCTACAACAGTTTCATTTAGTCATCAGATATACAAAGGGAATACACAATAAAGTTGCCGATATGTTGTCCAGACCAATCATAAATGCATCTACTATACTTAAGCATAATTCAGTATTGCATGAAAGCTACATTGAAAAATATGCTCAAGATATAGATTTTAAAGATGTATGTGCAACTTTAAGTCACGGCAAACAAGTAGAAGAATTGGATTATCATGTTAAGGACCAACTCTTGTATCATTTTGGAAAGTTATGCATTCCACAAACTGAAAGAGTAAATGTAATTCGAGAAGCACACACTTCTCTAATATCAGGTCACTTTGGTGTAAGTAAAACAGTTGCACAGCTGCAAATATTTTGTTATTGGCCAAAAATGAATGAGACACTTTCTAGATATGTAAGAGGGTGTACCATGTGTGCTACAAGTAAGCCCATCAATAGAAAACTAGGCTTGTACACTCCACTACCAGTTCCTTCCCATCCTTGGGAAAGTGTTTCCATGGACTTTGTTGGGGGACTGCCTAAATCTAGGAAAGGTCATGACTATTTATATGTTGTTGTGGATAGGTTCAACAAAATGTGTATTTTAATACCTTGTAACAAATGGATTACAGTTGAATGAACTGTAAAGTTGTTCTTTTAGCATGTATGGGTTCATTTTGGATTACCCACTTCCATTTTATCTAATCGAGATACCCGATTTGTTGGGAAATTTTGGTCAAGTTTGTGGGAATTGATGTCACCAGACTGAAGAAGAGCACAACGTTTCATCCACAAACAGATGGCCAAACAGAAGTGGTCAACAGGATAGTGATCCAGTTTCTCAGAGTCTATTGCAGCAAGCATCCCAAGCTTTTGGATGAACATTTATGTTATGTGCAGCATGCTTACAACCGAGCTAAACATTATTCTACATAGAGATCTCCTTTTGAGACCTGTTTTGGTTTCACACCAAGGTCTCCCTTGGATCTTGTCTTTGGTAAAGACATAGCAGTTGATGGACACAGTGATGTGGACAAGGGAACCAAGTTCATCGAACAAATCCAAGAGATTCACTAGGAAGTACAAGAATAGCTGGAAAAGAGCCAAGCCAAGTACAAGGCAAAGCATGATAAGCATCAGATGGAGCATAGTTTCCAAGTTGGTGATCAAGTTTGGCTGTATATCAGTAAAGACAAAATGCAAGGTAAAGGTAAGAAGCTGAAGCCAATAAGGTATGGACCTTTCAAGATGCTTGAGAAAATTGGTGAGAATGATTTTCGCCTTGATTTACCAACTTACATGCACATCTACTCAGTTGTTAATGCAAACAACTTGAGACTATTTAAACCTTCATTAATTGAAGATCCCGAAGAGCAGAGCCAATTGCCTTCTATTGATGATCTATTGCCTGAATATCTCAATGAGTTGCAGGAAGATACAGTTTTAGACAGGAAGGTGAGAACTACATGTAGAGGGGACGTTGAGTACCTCAGGATTGGACTCAAGGGTTCAAAACCAAGCAGTGCGAAATGGATAGAAATTGGACAAGCGAGGAATCTATACCCTCACTTGTTTGATGCTTAAAAACCAACTTTTGGTGGTCCAAAAGATTTTTCAGTGCGAAGGTCGTGATCCAAATTGGATCCTAAAGAACTCTATAAGTTTTTATAACTTTGTAAAATTCATGCCAAAGTTTCAAAGACTTACGAAGGTTGAGCTTATCAGAAATACCCTCAGAACAGTTATAATTTGTGAGCAGCGCGGAGCAACAAGGACCTTCGGTCAAGCGTTGTTACACAAAAAATTGTCACCATGACTTTCTACAGTTTGTGTGAGTCCATCAACACTCATATATACCTCTTTTGCAAGTCTTAAGCCTCAACTCTTCATGTAAAGCCTTGAAAATGGGAGAAATACCTTAAAAATATCTCAAATCCTAGTTTTGCACTTTCTCCTAGCATTGCCTGCGGTGCCGCACCCAATGGTCATGTTTCCTGTGAACCTGATCGCTCTGTCTGTTAAGTGATGGGTTTTAACCCTTGCAAAATTTAAAAAGGCGTGAGTTCATTCTTAAAAACTCATCTTGGGTCACTTCTGGACACTTCTAGAAGGAATATTTCTCTAGCAAGTCTGCTCCACCTTGGTTCATCCATTCCATAACTAAGGGGGCTAACTCCATGATATGAGGTGCTTATCCCATTGAAGGAGGAACTTATCCCTTCAATGGTGGACCTGCAACTTCCCCCATTTGCACTATAAATTCAGGCATTGGGCTGGTTGTAGGGGAGGTTGAAAGTTGAATATTCTTGAGGGTAAATGCTACTAGAAATTAGACTTCCTTTTTGAGCTTGTGAGAGGAGAGATCACATACCTTTCATTTCATTTGGGAAGTGAGTGAGGCTTGTCAAAGTAGAGGAGACTCCTGCTGGACCCTGGAAAGAGCTTGTGCAACATCAAGGCAAAGTTTGTAAGGTTCTTTTATTCATAAAGTTAATACAATCAAGTTTGTTTTTCCCAATTAACTGTCTCTAATGATTTATTTTATGAGCTCCTTGATCTTCATAATGAACATGTTTTATTATAATATCTATGCAAGTGTTATTTGATGTGTGTTTGTTTGTGTATGCAGGTTACTAAAGAGGAATTGGTTGAAGCTGTTGAAACCAAGCTACCACAAACAAGTGTTGGACCGAGGTAGGGCCTGTTACACCTCTTAGTTTTCATTTATGAATTGAAACATGTTTAGGGAAAAGTTTATTTGTTTGTGCTCCTTGTTGCTAGATATAATTCAATACTATGGAGATCAGTCTTGTCTACAAGAACGATTTATCCGGCCAACAAATTGGCGACTCCGTTGGGGACTAGTTTGGTTTGGTTTTTGATTTGTCTTTGCTTTGACTTGAGAAACTTGAGTTTTGGTTTCTGATTTTGCCTTGATGTGTGTGGGATTGGGTACTTGTTAGATCCTAGTTTGATTTTTATTTTTTGAATTTTTGGAAGAGGACCGCACCTTCTATGTTAGGTACAATGCGGACCTGTCCGCACTATTACAGTGTAACACAGAGCGGCACTGCACCTGGTTCTACTGGGGGCTTGCAGACCCTGTCAAAAATTTGAAAAACCTAAGATCCATCCGCCCAGTTGGGTTTAGTTTTTTTCCATAGTTGTTAGTTTATGCCCAGACCTGCACTTGTCTTGAAAAAAGTTCCTTGTGAGTTAGTTTTCATTGGAATTCTCGTTTGAAGTGATTTTCTAGAAGTTTTGCCTGTTGGATTGATTTTTGCTTGGTCTTTGTAGTAGCTCAGAGATCAGAAGCCTTAGAGCCTTAGATCACCCTGGTATCTCTGGTCTTCTTGCTGAGTTGACTAGTTTATGAAATCTATCCTTGAAGAGAGCTAGATCCCATTTTTCTCTTTTGCAAAACTTTGATTAAACTTGATTGAAAGTTTTGAATTTCATTTTTTATTAAAACATAATGTGGGTGTTTGTGATTATTTTGTTGAGCTGAACAAATTGATCCTTAGTTAGCTGAAAAACTAAGTTAAGCATCCTCAAAAACATTTCAAGTTTCTTTTCAATCCCATTTTGATTTATATCTCAAGATTAGATTATAGTTTTGAGTTTTTCATAGAAATTATAGAATCTTGTTGAAAAATTTGTTTTCTATGGTCTTTAGAGTTTTTCTAGAAATCTTAAAAGATCTCTTAAAAGAATTGTTTGTTCTTGTAGTTTTTGATTGTTGAAAAGCAAAGGGATTTTCCGTGAGTGTGATTAGTAGTCTCATTTTTAAAGTTATTTGAAAAACACAAAAAGTTTTCCTTTCAGTTGTATGTTAAGAGAAAGATTTGATTTTCAAAGCATTGCATTTTCAACTCTTCCTTAGCTAGAAATTCATTGAAAAGGAAAAGGAATTGTTATCATCTTAGGTGCATTTTTTAGTGTTTTGGAGTCGAGTCTTCACACCATAAAGTTTCATCTCCACACCCATTGACTTAAGAAACAACCAATAAAATTAACGCTTAATTAAAATTCATCTAGCAATCTTTTTATTTTCTAGGGCTCTTTTTAGCAACATAGCTTAGGCTAGTATCTTGGAGTAGGGAGTAATTAACTCTCCAAGATAGTTTAAACAAACAAGTAGTCAATCTTGCAGTAGGGAGAAATTCCAATTGTTACATCTATGCTCTAGGAAAGCTCCTCTTAAAGGATAAGCATGAGATCAGATCCGAACTAGTATGGGAATCAATCCTTCCTCATTGGGAACGATAGAAGATATTCACGTATTAAAAACGGTAAACCTCGGATTGACCATTGTCAAGGAGCCTGGGGTCACTTGTTGGTAAACCTTGGATTATGTCAAGGAGCCTTCAAGGGGATTGAGCTTGTTACTCTGCCCTTGCGTGCGTATCGGATCATAGACTGTTCCGCCAAGTATATTTGGTTCCATTGGTGACCTTAGTGGCCATAATCTTTAGGATTCTTTCCTAGGTGATGGTGGAGGGAAGATCCCACTGCACCTGGAGCAGACATCGACTAGACTCACTTGGACCCTCTGGGGGTTTATCTTCACTCGAGACGATTATAGTGGAGAAACTTGTGGCAATCTGTTTCATTAAGCAAGTTGTCGGGGTAACTGTTCCAACCACCATTTCTGTATTGAATTCTGCGACGTTGGATTTCATCACCAACTAGTGTTTTCGATCCGGAAAGATATTGTTTATGTGTGGTTTGATCTCCTAGATTTATTAGGCGTGTGCTTCAAATTGTTTGGTTCTTTGGAGACTTTAGGTAGTTTTCTTGAGATTTTCTTTGTTTTCGTGTGAAGTAATTAAATAATTAATCGTGGCTGAATTACTGAGACAATCCCGTCGACTTCGGGGGAAGCATCCTGAATTTACACCAAGTCAACTTGAAGGGCTGTGAGCTCTTGTCACACCTATTGAAAGTAGAGTTGGGTTACCGGAGGCTAGAGAGTCTTCGTTAATCATACATCCTGATAATATAGTTCAAGAAACAGAACATATTTCTGAACTGATTTCATTTTCCGAAGTTACTGGTAGTATTACTTCTACTAGTTCATTAGCTGAAGAACCTGAAATCTTTGAACTTGAAACTGAACCTGCTACTACTCCATCTTCGGGATTTGCATCTCCTATTTCTAGTGGTCCTAGTTCACCCAAGGTAGAAACTATCATTACCCAGAATCTTCCTTCTGGACTCATTTCCATAGAAGAACTTGTGAGTACGAACGAAGGTATAAGCATCACTAAAAATCAACCAGCTATCGAACTTAGGGAGCGTGAATCCATTTTCTACAGTCCCATTAGAGGTGACACTTGGTATATTTCTTTGACCAATTTTTTAGAAAATCCAGCTCTCGCGTCTTCACCACCTTGATTTCCTTTCCATCCAACAACCAGAGGTTATTATCCTCCTTTGAATATGTCGAGACAATCATCCTTGTTTTCTTAGATGCCAGAAACTTTTTTACATGGTGGTCCTTCTATTCCTCCTGGGTATCAGTCTTTATCTGGTACGTTTTCAGGAGCATCTCCTCAACCCATCGAATATGTAGTATCTCCTGGTAATAGCGGAACTAAACCGTTAAGTGTCGAATAGATTCTTATGATGTCTGGTACTACTCCTAACCCGCAACCTCAAGGTAGTTCAATACCGTCTGGGGGGCAGCCACAAGGTACTCAAATACTGCCTGGGGGGCAACCTCAAGGTAGTCCATTACCGCCTGGGGGGAAACCTCAAGGACAGTACATCCCTACGGGACAATATTTTTCTCAAAGTCAACCCCAGTATCAATATGTACCTCAAGGTCAACCTCAGTATCAATATGTGCCTCAAGGTCAGTACCAGCCTCAAGGTCAGTACCAACCGCAAGGTCAGTACCAACCTCAAGGTCAGTACCAACCTCAAGGTCAATACCAACCTCAAGGTTTTCAACCACCTTCAGGTCAATTATTTGTTCAAGGACTGGGAAATGTACCGTATAATTATCAACCTTACACTCAACCTGTTTTTGGTCCTCAATATGCTCAACCTGATATGGGTCCATACCCCAGAATGAATGTGGTGTGGGATCAACAGACTTCGCAACCCAGTGTGTAGTTGTCATCTCAATCTGGACAGCCTTTGATTTTTAGTTCACCCCAGCAACCTGTCCAACCTACTACTCAAACTTCTACACCTGGGGTAGTTCATCAGCCTAGGCCTAGTTCACCACGAACTCCGCCCCAAACGCCTACTGCAACTATTGCAGCCTCTGTTCAATCCACCCCACCGATTTCTGGAGTATCAACAGCTCTAGTTTCTACTGCTCCTGTATCAACTCCTCAAGCCTCTTTACCTCAGTCCGAACCTACAATATAGACTCCATTTTCAATGCTTGTAGGACAACCTGGGCCTAGTACAGTTGTCACAAATCAACCCCAATTTACTTATCAATCGTACCAGGGACAGTACCAATTCGGTCCTGCTGTGCAGAGCCCGACTTATCAGTATCAAGCGTACCCTGGTATACTTATCAACAACCTCAAAAACCCCAGTATGGTCTGGTTAATCCTGGTTTTCCAAGAGGATATAATATCCCAAATGCAAATCCAATACCAAGTTATCCTGGATATCCTCCTCCTGGGGCTCGTCTTATGACCCCAAGCTTTCAGGATCCGAACCGTCAGTTACCATTTATAGCAACTTTGAATTTACATGACTTGTCGTGCCTTACGAATGATCCCATTAATTATCTTTTGTTTTGGTCGCCAATGCCGAATAAGTTGCCCAGTGACATACCAAAGTTTGAGGGGAAGTCAGGTGAAGATCCGTCTAATTGTGTGATGACTTACCATATCTGGTCTACATCAAATTCCATTATAGATGATTCAATTCATCTTCGTCTTTTTCAACGCACTTTGATTGGCCTTGCAACCAAGTGGTACATTGAGTTGCCACAAGGCTCCTTTTACAATTTTAGTCAGTTAGCCACCTCCTTCCTTACTCATTTTCAGTTGCCAGTCTGATATGACAATGGAACGAAATTATTAACTTCATTAAAAGAGTCGACATTCACATATATTTCAGACCATATTCATGAATGGCGACGTCGACATCGTTTAGTGAAAGTTTTTATCCCAGACCAAATTTTGGCAGAATGGTTTGTAAAATCGTTATTACCTAAAATAATTGAAGATGTAGCCAAGGCAGGTGTAGTTACCGAAGAGAAAGTAACTGGTCAAGCTCAATACCTTGACTTAGTTTATATGCAGTCAGTTACTTTACACGAGAAAATCCCTAACCTTTCGAAACAAAATCAAATAACTGCACCTCCCTCAGGGTCTCATGCCGTTGACGGTATGATTAGTACTGTTAATACCAAGAGTAAGAAGAAATCCTCTAAGAATTCTTCTCCTATTATAAATTTATCGGATTCCCCGAAGGGAGAGTCTTCAACTAAAATTTCTACCGATGTCCATGTCGTAGAATCATCTATGGCCAAATCAAAATCTAACAGTAATAAGAAAGGCAAGAAGAAGAATAAGCAAAACTCGAAGGAGAAATCCGATAAACCTAAATCTACTGACGAGAAACGTAAACCTCGCTATCCTTGTCTTATCTGCGATGAGGATCATTTTACAAGAGATTGTCCACATCGTGTCAAGGTTGCGAAAATCGTCAAAGGTTCACAAACACCTGTTGTTTTGAAGGATCCCTTTCCGAGTCAAGACAGTAAGATGATAGGTTCTTCCTCTAGTGCCTCGGAAGAGCCCATAATGATGATGTCACATGTAAGGATTGCGAAATGATCACAAGATTATGGAAGTAAGAGTCCTATTGGTGGTAAGGAAGTGGAATCTTCTAATTCCAATCCATCAACCTCAGCTCCGTCCAGTTCCCATACACTACAGATCAAGAAACCTAATCCTGAATTAGTAATCAAACCGCCCACTAAGGGTATACTTCGAAAGTCAGCTTTCAATCCACATGAAAGAGCTACTCAAAACTATAACATTGTTGAAGATTTAGTTGTTTCCCCTTCAACAATGTCAGCTTTGGAGGTGCTACAATCTTGTCCAACACAACGTAAAATGCTATTGTCGGCTATAGGAGATGTTGATATTCAGGACTCAAACCTCATAGTCTTCGATTTAGAAAATAGTACACCTCGTTTACCTCATCAAATGGCTTTCCAGATTCCAGTGTTAGTCAAAAACAAACCTTTCTTTAGGAATGTAATTGATGAGGGAGCTTCAACGTGTATTATTTCGATACAGTGTTGGAAAACCCTTGGTTCTCCTACACTTAATCAATCCCCAATGATTCTGAAGGCCTTTGATGGCTGAGTGTTTCATCCTTATGGCATTTTGCAAGACTTACCTATAGGGGTCGAAGGAAAAACTTTTAATCTAGATGTGGAGGTGGTTTATGCCCCTCTGGATTACAACCTTCTTTTGGGTCGTAGCTGGACTTATGCCACGACTGTTGTTGTTTCATCGGTCTTTCAGCTTATCAAATTTCCACATAATGGAAAGATCGTTACAATAGATCAGTTAACTTACTTTTCGTCTGACCCATCCTCTGCTGAGAGTATTCAACATGTTGGTAAAACCACTATCCCTTATAAGGATGTTGGGGTAGGATTAGTTAAAGATTCAGGTTTACTCGGAACTTTTTCATTTCCTCCTCCCAACGTACCGTCTCCTTTCGCGACTATTCATATGATTTCGTCAGAATCCATTGTTCTTGACGATCCTTGGATCGTTCCATTCGATTCCGAGGTGGACTCTTTTGGTAATGCCATGCCATTGAGTCCCTTTGAAGTTGATGATCAGGCCGTATAGTCATTTTCCGACTCAAGTTCAACCAAGCTTGATATAGTGAATGAGATCCATGGAGAATCACTTTCAATCTCAACCTCAAATTCCACAACCTTTTTTGAAACTGTTCACACCGATGAGCAAATTCAGGAACGATTGTCTGTTGATGCATTACCATGGGAAGATCTTCATCATTGATATTCGTTTTTACCTGAGATTGATCATTTTGAAAATGATTTTTCATCTATTTTTACTGCTGAATATGTCAAAGAACCATAGAATCCATTGAAACATCCTGATTCTAAACAAAATTTAGCCAATATTTCTCAAACGGTTCCTATCGACATTTCAGTCAAACCTGGGATTGTTGAAAACATTCACATAGGTGCTTCTTGTATGGACACTGAAGTCAACACATATAAAGCCCTATTTCAAGAATTATGTGACGTGTTTGACTGGTCCTATGAGGAGATGCCAGGAATTGATCCTTCAATTGTTGTTCATGAGATCAAAACTTACCCGGATGCTAAACCCGTCTAGCAATGTTTGCGTCAGATACACCCACGAAAAGCTGCTACCATCAAAACAGAAGTTGAGAAATTACTTAAAGCAGGTTTCATTTATCCAATTCCTTTGACAGATTGGGTATTGAATATTGTTCCGGTTACTAAAAAATAAGGGACAATAAGAATATGTATTGACTATAGGGATATCAATCGTGCTTGTCCCAAGGACAATTATCCAACACCCTATATTGATCAAATTATCGATGATTATGCCGACAGTGAAATTTTCTCCTTTATGGATGGCTTTTCTGGTTACAATCAAATTAACATTCTACCTGCCGATCAACCAAAAATGGCATTCATCTGTCCATGGGGGACATTTACTTATTGCAAGTTACCTTTTGGATTGAAGACACCGGAGCAACTTTTCAAAGGGCTATGTCTTATGCGTTTCATGACATCAAGCACATTGTGCAGCCTTATCTCGACGATTTACCTACCCATTATTTACGTAGAGCCGACCATCTCACTCATTTACGAGCAATTTTTATGAGATGTAGGCATTATCAGATTAGGTTGAATCCGCACAAGTGCGTTTTCTATATAGAAACGGGTCGTTTACTGGGATTTGTTGTATCCAAAGCCGGCATTCGTGTCGATCCTTCGAAGGTCGAAGCCATCATCAAGTTACCACCTCCTTCGACTTTTCGCCTACTCCAGAGTTTGCAAGGGAAATCAAACTTTTTACGTCATTTCATTCCTAACTACGCTAATATTACAAAATGTTTCACCCGGTTGTTGAAACATAACACTCCATTCTTTTGGGATGAGATAGCTGAAAAATCTTTCGATGCACTTAAACAAGCGTTGACCCATGCGCCGTTATTGCATCCTCCCAACTACAACCAGGATTACTTCTTGTACCTCGTCGCTTCCCATTCCACCATTGGGATGGTTTTAGTTCAACAGGATGAATTCGAAAGTGAACATGTGATCTATTATCTTAGTCGGACTCTAACTCCGACTGATTTAAAATATTCACATGTGGAGAAACTTGCCTTGGCAGCAGTACAAGCTATTCAGCGTTTTCGTCATTACATTTTCTTACGCAAAACCACGGTCATTTCGGACTGTAACCCTAGGCAATACATTTTGACTAAAAAATTTCTAGGGGGCAAGTATTCCAAATGGATTTTCATCCTGCAGGAATTTGACTTGGAATTTGAGAAGGCCAAGTCAAAGAAGTCTTTGGTTTTTGCAGAATTTATGTGTGACTTCCCTCGTGCTGATACCAAACATGTGGCAGAAGAACCCATTGCAAATGAATCCTTGTTCCTTATCAGCACTGTTGATCCATGGTATGGAGATATCATTGTCTATCTCCAGACCCAATCTTTTCGGCCTGACATTTCACGATCTCAATGCCAAAAAATACGTTTCCAATCCCAACCTTACACTATTATTGGAGATACTCTTTATCGTCATGGGGTGGATTCTGTTTTTCGTCGTTGTCTTACTCATGATGAGGCTAAAAAGGTTCTTAATGACTATCACTCTGGAGCGTGTGGTGGTCATATGTCTGGGTATGCCACAACCCAAAAGCTTTTGCGCGCTGGCTATTTCTGGCCATCCTTATTCAAAGATTGTATCACTGCAGTCCAAAAATGCCACAATTGCCAAATTTTTTATCGTAAGATGCGCGCTCCACCTGCTCCTCTCCACCCTATAATTGTTGTCAGTCCATTCGCAAAATGCGGTATCGATTTTATTACATGTAACCCTCACTTGGCCGGGGGGCATGCGTATATCATCCTTGCGGTAGATTATTTTACCAAGTGGGCCAAGGCGATGCCTACATTTTCGGCAGACGGCAAAACTGCTGCGATTTTTGTTTTCAATCATATAATTGCTAGGTTTGGTGTTCCTCAAGCGATTATCACTAGCCATGGGAGTCATTTTTGAAACATCATGATGATTGAACTTACAGATCAGCTTGGCCTACGTCATGATAGTTCCACTCCATATTACCCACAGGCAAATGGTCTGGTTGAAGCAATCAACAAAGTTCTAGTCATCATGATCCGACGAATCATTGGGATTCATAGGTCGAATTGGCATAACATGTTATTTTTAGTGCTTTGGGCATACCGAACCTCAGTGAAAACATCAACATGTTTTACTCCCTTTCAAATGGTTTACGGTTTAGAGGCAGTATTACCCATTGAATGCGAAATCTCGTCATTACAAATTGTCGTACAATTATTACCAGCCACTTTCGAAGGGGAAAAACGTTTATTATACTTAGCTCAATTAGATGAGAATCGACGTAATGTTGCATTAGCTGTCGAAACTCATGCCAAAAGGATTAAAGCTCAGTATGATCAGAATGTTACACCCCACAATTTTTCGGAAGGAGACCTAGTCTTACTTTACGATCAAGCAAACGATAAGCTAGGGGCTGGCAAATTTGTACCCATGTGGCATGGTCTGTATATTGTCAAGCGAAAGCTGGCAAAAGGGGCCTATGAGTTAGAATATTTTGAGGGTGTCTCTTTAGGTAAACCTAGGAATGGGCTTTATCTAAAGCGATATTATGCTTAAAAGACTAGTGTGGAGATTTTTTAGACTAGTTTCTTTCTAAGTTTGGTGTGTTTTTATATTAGGAATGCGTGCTTTACTTCAGAGAGTGTTTTTCATTATTTTTCTTGCTTATCTTGATTTTACTCTTGATATTGCAGATGTCGACGCCTCTCCAAACATACATCGGTTTTGTTGATGGCGCTTGTCGTAGTACACGGAACATCTCTTCTGCATCTTGGGTTATCTATTCGCGCTTTGACAAGTTATTATCTATGCATGGGGTAAGCCTCGGTCAAAAAACGAACAACATTGCAGAATACAATGTAGTGACTGAGTTATTATCTGAATCCATTTCATTTGGAATTCGGAGTTTGATTTTTAATTTAGATTCACAACTCGTTGTATTACAGCTTAATAGAGTTTATGCCATTAGAAATCCAATGTTATTACGATTATCTTTGAGATTCCCTCTCTTGGAACGAGAATTTGATTACATCTAATATCAACACATTTCAAGATATTTAAATACATTAGCATATGCAGTTGCTTCTCAAATGTTAAATAAACATTTGCATTAAATCAAACAGTAAATTTAGAAACATCCCATAACATGTTTTGCAAGATAACCAATAATAGTAATATAGCATAGCATAGGAGTGTGTCAAAATATACATCATCTTCGATCATAGGTTGAAAAACACCTTATGATCGAAAAAAATGATAGCACAAAAAGTCCAAAAATGAGTCTACAAGGCAATCATCCTATCACTGGTGATGATCACGATAAGACACCATTGCTCGGGCCACCCTACAAAGGAACCTCCTAAAAGGTCCTGGGACTCCAATCACATAGTGCTGAAGTCTAAGAGGATTGTCATCTATGCTTGTCTCCGGAATATCTGCTGTCAAGCGCTCTAAATGACCCTCCAATTCGGCCAATGTCTCTGTTGATTGGTCCTGTGGGGTTGGTGCTGCGGCAGCTGGCTGTCTTCGATCATAAGGCTGGAGAGCGACTGGTCACCGTGGAACCACATCTGCATTTAAAAACTTTTTACTATTAGTTTTGGGACGATTTAAAAACAAAAAAATATATATAATTGAAAATGTTGAAAACAATTTTACCTCTATCATCCCATTTCTCTCCTGGTGGAAGAGCCATGTTGGGATCACCACAATAATCCATCCTAGCGTATGGAAAATCCTGAATCACAAAGATTTGGTTCTCTAACCAATGGAAATACTCGGGTGTGAATCGAACAACCTCAGTACCCTCCTCGGGATGGCGGGCCATGACTGCAACCCAGCGCATAACCCTAGGATCTCGGGGAAGTCCAACCTCAACCGTAAGTTGTTGTGGAACCAGCATAGGTACCCTCTCTAGGGCAAAGCTAACAACTAAATAACCATATCCAAAGTTCTTTAGTTGTCCATTCTTTTCCCTAGTCAATTGGCCCTTCACATTGGCCAATAGAGCATCGCACTAGTTGAAGATGGTGCCTCAGAAGCAGTCTACTGCCATGCGCATCTGGGAACCGGTAGCTAGATGCAATGTTGTGCTCCCACAGAATTTGGTAACAATAAAGGTGATCACTTTTAGTTCAGGATGGGAGATGGTTTTAACATCTATCTATTTCTCCGCAGTTTGGTTATTACAAAACTCTAGTCGGAGACTAGCGACAGATTGGCCACCTGGCCTAGATCCGAACAGAGATAATTCCGTGCCTCTCTTGGGCAAGCTAGTCAAAAAGTATATGTCTTTCGGCTCGATTTCGAGCCGGTTGCCACCAATAATGAAGCACTGGTCCTGTGTGCTCCACCTATCCACCAGCCATTGTAGAAAGTCTATTTGTGCCCTCATGCCAGGTATGGTCCAAAATTTAAATAGCCCGCATGCTCTCAATGCCTGTAATGAAGGTGGATGGAGTAATGCGGCTTGATCCACGTCCTCATGCTCTCTTTCCCACCAAACAAGCATCTTGTGTACCTACATTGCAAAATAGGTGGTTTAGAACATTTCAATTCAAAATCTATGGGGCAAAAATGAATAATTTAGGGTTTTAAATCCGCGTTCCGCTGGGTTCGCACCCATCCTTTTAGAGACAGTGCATAGTTGCACACTACTCCTTAAGGACAGGTGCGACACCCTGACTTTTCCCTGTGCATGGAAAAATCGAGGTGCGCAGGGGCCACATGGCGCACCTACGCAACTGTTGCAGGCAATTTTTTTCTTTAATTTTCCTCTAAAAATCAATTTTTAAAGCCTAAAACAAAATTTCAAATGGATGAAATGCAAGCCATGGACAATGTGGATAACCTGAAGAAGGGAGTTCTCAATTACAGTGGTCCGATTTTCCACAATATCCACAGGAAGTCTTCTTACTAAAAGCTCTTACTTTTTACTCCAAAGCCAAACGGTGAAAATGAACTTGTAAAAGCCCTTTTTATAAGATTTTTTGAATAAATACATTTAATTTATTTATTTTTTACTTTGAAAAGGTCACTTTGGGTACATTTTTATTATTTTTAAAACAGATATGAGTAATGTTTGCAGTTTTTGTGCAGAATATTTGGTATTCAGGAGAAATTGGTCATTTTCAACAAAAACACATAGGAGTCCTCTTTAAGCTCTTTTCTGACTCGTAAAATATGAAAAGATTGCCGAGTTTTTATTTTCAAACTCGTTAAAACAGAATTAAAAGATGGTCTACTTACAACTCTTTTCTGACCATAGAAACATGAAAATATTGACGGACTTTTATCGTTTCGAGTTCGATATTGGTAATAAAACGACATGTTTTCAATCGCTTTTTTACTTTTTCAGATTGAAGGCACTAATTATGAAAAGTACTCCTTGATCGTAATGATCAAGCGGTTCTCTCAAGTATTATTTTAAACTTTTTCATGCTTGGGAGACACAAATTTACGAAAAAGGACAACCAAGGAGTTTTCTTAAGTTTTTCTTTTGACTCCCTAAAGTTGAAAAACACTGAGTTTCTCCTATACTGGACTCGTTAAAATTTAACAGTAAAGGACTTGTTTAATTACAAAGAGGAATGAACCACTCCTTCTTAGGGTTCAAATCTAAACTAAGTTGGACTCATCCGAAGGATGAGCTTATAACCAAGCAAATGTTATCCTCCTCAAGCTTGTCAAAAATAAAGAGGTACTTGCCAGAAATGGTGGGGGAAAAGAGAGAAAAATGAACCTGTTTGTTGTACTTTGTGTTTGAAAAACTTTACATCACTCTTGAACATGACACTTTTATTTACCTGGGTTGGGAAATCCTTTACCTAATAGTTAATCAAGCCTCATTGAAAGTCTTTAGCCGGTTTCTGGGTATTAGCATTGGGTCAATTGTCACCAAGCCATCTGTAGTGTCGTTATGTGTTCAAGAGGTCTATGCAAATAAACCATTCACCTACAAAATATCTGTCATCCATCATTGACCATCCCTGAGTTAGTTCTCGCCAAATATATTTCTTCAGACTTGATCTTTGATTTCGTGTTATGGGCTTGCCTATGACAGATCGCTTTCTATCGACTCTGACTCATTATCTAGAAAGATGATCTAGAAATTGTTAGTACCTTGGAATCTGCATGCCTCAATGGCAGGTTTCTTGCCTTTGACGACAGGTTGCATCATTGACCTTCGATCAAAGGATTTTGTGACGTGTTCGACATCGACTCATTCATTCACATTTCATGGATTGTACTGAGTAATTTGAGGGCCATGGACATTACTAGTGGTTCCTCTCACACTTGTTAACAGTTTACATCATTGACTGGTAATCAAGTGGTTTCTACCATGTTCGACTTCGACACCTTCATTCACATGGATAGAATCGTATTAGTTCGAGAAGTAGAAATGAAGACCCTAGATCTAGTTTCCACCATAGAGGTTGTGAGGAATTTTGTTATCATTATATAGTGGACTATTCATAAACAGATGGTTGTGCCCATACTGTCTCCATATGTTTCTACTTGTGATGTAATACAAAATCATTCATGTATCAAAATAGTTTTAGATAGTTCTTAGTCAGTTTTGATTTGAGTATGGGAAAGCCTACCTCAGCGATGATATTTTCGCATATATATATTTTGTGTTGAATGTTTTTACAAGTTCTGACTGGGGTATCCACAGGAAGATCCTTGAAATGATAAATTCCTTCACTCTTCTTAGATGATCAAGAAATTATCCTCATCTATTACAGACTTTGCACTTTAGGGGGTAATCTGTTACACAAAAAATTGTCACCATGACTTTCTACAGTTTGTGTGAGTCCATCACCACTCATACATACCTCCTTTGCAAGTCTTAAGCCTCATCTCTTCATGTCAAGCCTTGAAAATGGGAGAAAGACCTTAAAAATATCTTAAATCCTGGTTTCGCACTTTCTCCTAGCATTTCCTGCGGTGTTGCACCCAACGGTCATGTCCCCTGTGAACCTGACCACTCTGTCTGTTAAGTAATGGGTGTGAACCCCTGTAAAAGTTAAAAAGGTGTGAGTTCGGTCTTAAAAACTCACCTTGGGTCACTTTTGGACGCTTCTAGAAGGAATATTACTTTGGCAAGTCCGCTCCACCTTGGTTCATCTATTCCATAACTAAGGGAGCTAACTCCATGATATGAGGTGCTTATCCCATTGAACGAGGAACTTATCCCTTCAATGGTGGATCTGGAACTTCCTCCATTTGCACTATAAATTTAGGCATTGGGTTGGTTGTAGGGGAGGTATAAAGTTGAAGATTCTTGAGGGTAAATGCTGCTGGAGATTAGACTTCCTTTTTGAGCTTGTGAGAGGAGAGATCACATACCTTTCATTTCATTTGGGAAGTGAGTGAGGCTTGTCAAAGTAGAGGAGATTCCTGCTGAACCTTGGAAAAAGCTTGTGCAACATCAAGGCAAAGGTTGTAAGGTTCTTTTATTCATAAAGTTAATACAATCAAGTTTGTTTTTCTCAATGAACTGTCTCTAATGGTTTATTTTAAGAGCTCCTTGATCTTCATAATGAACATGTTTTATTATAGTATCTATGCAGGTGTTCTTTGATGTGTGTTTGTTTGTGTATGCAGGTTATTAAAAGGGAATTGCTTGAATTTGTTGAAACAAAGCTGCCACAAACAAGCGTTGGACCGAGGTAGGGTCTATTACACCTCTTAGTTTTCATTTATGAATTGAAACATGTTTAGAGAAAAGTAGATTTGTT